>APFE031368698.1:42677-86399 GCA_000404065.3 Pinus taeda
AGTTTGAGTCAAGTTTCATGTCAATAAATTGAGTCATGTTGGTTTGTCGGAATAATGGACTCCATAGCCCAATGGACAAAAGGCACTGTCTAGCTCTTCCAGAGATCTATTGTTCTTGGCACCTCCAAGGAGCTACCATCCTCCATTGGATCCAATGTTAGTGTCAGTCTTTGCAGCCTTCTTCCAGTCATCAAACATGCTCTTACACAAATGATTTTAAGGTGTCAAGGTCAAATTTTATCATTTCAGTGAGTCTTCAAGTAAAATTTGGTCACTAGGCATTAGGTCCGGGGTTTGATTTTACCCTTGTTAAAGTTGTCCAAATGATGTTCCATGTCACCATTCAGCTGAGTCTACCATCATTCATAGGGTTTTCATCATCATTTCAAGTTCCATTGGGTCATTTCACACCTTTTTCATGTTTCAGTTGCGCCTATGGCAAGGTTCACTTCCCTCTCCTAGGGTTTTGAAGCTAATTTCTCTTGGATGGTCAAATCATCGAAAAACTTGTATCCTGATGTTCATACACCTTCCCCTATCCATAATATACCTTATCCAACACTTCCCATCATTGAGATCCCCCAAATTCCTCATTTTCGCATAAACCCTAGTTTCTTGCTACAACCTGGCAATTTTCTATGGTCG
The DNA here is from genome assembly GCA_000404065.3 of Pinus taeda. Lineage (NCBI taxonomy): Eukaryota > Viridiplantae > Streptophyta > Pinopsida > Pinales > Pinaceae > Pinus > Pinus taeda. The sequence goes on from APFE031368698.1 coordinate 43,323, forward strand.
AGCCTGTGTTTTGCCTTTTTGGAACCATTCCCCTCACTCAATTTCTAAGACTCTACTTTCCCCTACTTCCTAACATCCCTCCACACTTCCCAAAATTTCCTCAAGAATTTAGAAGCTCCCTATCCCCTTCATTTCGCTTCATTTCGGCAAATCCCTTGTCCCACACATCGAGATATGTTTCACTCAAATGATGTTTCTGAGAAATAGAAGATGAATTTCGAAAACCTAAGAGATATTTTTGTCCATGACAGACCAAGGAAGAAAAACCTCCTTCACTTTTTACACAGGTATCATGGTTCTAAAGAAATATCAAAAATACAATTGTCTCGGGAGAATTGATGCACCTCTGGAGTGACCCCAGAAAACTCAAGTTTTCTCCCCGCTCAGTTGGTCAAATGACTTACTTGATGAGCCAAAAAATAACTAGAGACGAGTAGATTTCCCATGAGCTATCATGCGCTCAATTGTGAGTTTAGGAAGGCATTCAAAAGTTGACTGTAACAGCACTCTGCCTTTAGGCAGCCTCATTTGGCACAGTTCGACCAATCTTGGGAGATTTGATTTTTGACAGTGCCAATGAACTCCAAATCAATAAATTCTAGTTGTCTTGGAAAATAGACACAACAATATTTCCAATGAGCTATCCTGAGATCAATTTGGGGTTGAGAAAGACATTCAAAAGTTGCCCGCAACAGCACTCTGCCTTGAGGTAGCCTCATCTAGAACAGTTTGACCAGTCTTGGGAGATTTGATTTTTTATAGGTCAAATGAACTCCAAATTGAAAAATTCTGGTGGGGTTGGAAATTAGACAGGATAGGCTTTCCACTGAGCTATCTTGCGCTCAATTTGGACATTAGGAAGTCCTCCAAAAGTCACCTGGAAAATAGCACAACACATAAGAGAAGGAGTGTGGTGGTTTTATAAATATCTTCACTCCATATGGTCAGTTATACAAGTGGCAAAGGAAGGCAAAAGGTTACCCAATCCATTTGTCATGTTTGTGGTGCTACACCTGTAGCTGATGGTTGTCTCTCCACCTTCATTGGTGACCCTTGGTTGTTCTATCTCTTCATAGCACATTCTATATATTGTATGCAAACCATTTGCAAAGCAAGTGGGTGGGTTGACTTGTAACTTCTGGGAGACTGTGGGAAAGAAACTTTGTTTCTGCACTATATGTTTTTACAGAGAATTAATGAAAGGCAGCGGCTCTATTTCATGAGATTCATGTGGTTGTGAGTATAGAAAATGTGTCTTCTTATGTTTCATATGTATCCTGTTATGTTTCATAGTTCCTTTCATATTCATTTCTGGTGAAATTTTTCGAATGAGATTAGGTAGAATTCAATTTTATTGCTCTACCTATGGGATAATTTCATGTTAGTGTTCACTCTTCTATTGAAAATGATTCACGTGGTCTATGCCCTTTTCACCCTCTTAATCAAATCTCTCCATTCCGCCATATCTTAAACTAAATTGCTATGCTTTCCGCCTACCTTGCCTCACGAAATAATCTGTTCCTTTATGTTAAGTTCTCTGTTCATTGAGGTCCAGTGGTCCCATAACATCCCAAAAACACAGTCATTCATATAAATCACTTCTTGTTTCCATATTCACTTACTAGCCTAAGATAAATAGTTCACTGTAAGTCATCTCAGGCCATTTCATTTATCTATTCACTGAGCGTGACTCGGAGAGAGCCCTCTCCTATTCTGGTAGGGCTAGCTACCAAACTGAGCATGGTTTGTGGTTACCCTGAATTTTTCCTTCTTTCATCCTGAGGCGGATTTAGGTGATAACACTTCTATCTTTGTGTCATTGTCTCATCACGCACTGCCAGATCTGGGGGGCGCCATTCAAGTGGCCATGAGTCGAGCACCGCGAAAATAGCATCATCAATTGCAATGAAGGGGAGTTTGGTCCATTTCTACTCTAGATCCTTTTGCGCCCAAATATACACATTATGCATATCTACCTTAAAATTTGCAAAGCTCGATAGACTGTTGTATACCATGAGGGATAGGAACAGCCTTTTTTTTATCCACATCTAGACACTTGCCTCCATGAGTATTTAGAAGATCTTGGTCTCGCAGATTCATGTGGCATCCTTTGTTGCCCAGAGCGATGTGAATTTTGTTGCCTCTGGTAAGTCCTATTCAAGAGGAGGAAACTGACTATCCTCAAGCAATTCCCCTGCAACCAACAAGATGGATAAGAGAACCCACACATAGTGGAATTTCTTACCCTACTCCTGGGCCTCCTTGCAGTTCGTCAAAAACTCCTCGCAGAGGAACTGCACCCAGTTGAACTATACCCCCTCTGCACATTGTTCGGCCAACCCAATGACTATTGTTGGTACCTCGTTGCTACGACATTTTCTCATCACCTTTCTTGCCAGCAGTTGGGTGGCTACGCACACCCTTTTTGTCTTGAATGCTAGTCATGACATAGCCCCTCTACTTTTTCTCCAACTTGTATTTCTTCTTCATGGCCTCTGCGAGTGCCAAGTCTCCACTTTTTCTAGCTATTTCTGTGGGGTCCCTTCCCATACAGGGAAGTCGAGAAATCTTGTGAATAAGTTCCGTTGTGATGGGGATAGGCTCCTCCAGCCACAAGTACCCATCGTGCACCAAGCAAAGTAGCTGCCTGATGACAAAGATTGTGATTGGTGCTTGGTGAAAGTGTGGAATCCACAGAAAGTGGAGTAGCCCAGCCTCTTCCACACTGCGCAGCCATTTCTGTGGCTCTAGCACTGTAACTTCCCTTCCTTTCTCTATTTCATGAGTTCGCTAGTCTCCAAATGAGGGAATTTTTCATTGTCTGTGAGGTCCCAATCTTCAAATTTCATTGTGGGCACATGGCCCAGAACCGAACCTTCAAACAGAATTCCCTCCAGGAAGAGCATGGTCTGGAGTGTGCTCTTAATGGCATCCAAATATTTGGGTACTTTTACTCTTCCTTTCCGCAGAGGGACATACTTGGGTATTTTTTCTGCAGCACGCACTGGCTGAATGTCTTCCACCATTTCTTCACCCACCTCAATCTCTTTTATGAACGCCTAGAGATCCTCCTCATCATCATCTGTCTCAATATTAATAGCCTTGCCCTTTTCTTCCATAGATAGTTTACCAAACTGTAGATTCTGCAGAGACATAAGGACCGGTCCTGCTTCCTGTGGATCTTTTTTGTGCCTCGGCATCCGGGTTGATTTTGGAATTTTTGGTACCTCCCCCACCTGTAGCGAAGGGCTCTGTGCAGCTTCCTTGGTGGTAATTTCAACAAAGCCCACACCTCTCCTAGTAGTTGTCATCTTGTTCAAGCTATCTATAGTTGTTCGCAACTTTGGAGTCTCAAACACCGCTTGGCGCTCAACACTGTGGGTTCTCTATAATAGCTCAAATCTCAAACAAACAAGTGTTGTCTCGTGGCCAGCCTTGGTAGTTTTATAGCATCTTTTGAATTTGAATTTGACCATTCCCTCCATTTCTGAGTCATTAATGCATTCTTGGTGGCAGATCATCCCAAATCTAGTTCTGACTTCATGTCTTAATTTCTCACCACCCACTCCTTTTTGTCTTAAATTGGATATCTTGTCATGAACAGTGACACTAATGGTCACTTCCTAGCCTACCTATGTGGCAGCGCAGCCCCCTCTGCATGGGCGCAACCCTTGTGACATGTTGATCATGCGTGCAACCTCCTTATTGCGCAGCTCCCTCACAGACTCTTTTATACTCCCACACTCTCTTTCAACTGCTTGGAGCGCTGAGACTGTGCTTCCGACGGCTAGTCAGGTGACCACGCCACCTATGCAAGACTACAATTCACCTTCCATCCTAGTCCATAGGCACTCCTCAATGACAGTCAATGTTGCGCATTCTTCCTTATGCGGTGCACTCCCCTGGTTACTTTGTCGAGTAAGGTGCGATCACAGCCGTGGTAGTAGAGTCACAAATTCTCGACAACAAGCTTCTAATCCAATAGTGTGGCTGCCCATATTGTCCTTTCATTCTTAGTTTACCGACGTGACATGCCTGCACGATTTAATTTTCCAATTTTTTGATCTCCCCATCCATTAACATGCTTTTCTTCCTCAATCGTACTCGATCTTCTTCGAGTTCGCGAAGTTTAAGGTTCCCTCGCCGAATAGCTTCCTGAATCTACATATGCTCATCCTCGTGTGGCTGCATCATTCCTTCATCCTGGTCCTCATGTACTATCCCAACTATGGGAGCGATTACATGAATATTCCCTTCCTCCAAAACTATGGTCCCGACTATGTTCCTCAACTTAAAAATCATCTCCACACTCAAGTTTTTACACATGGCCCTATAGGCCCATCGAATCGCTGGCACGCGCAGGTCCCAATCAGTTTGTGTCACCTGGTGAACCCTATTCATGATTCCACATACCTTTTTGAATTCTTCTACGTGGAAAATTTGTGGAGCATGTCACCTCTCCTGTTGTGTCCTATTCTGATTTTCGATCCGGAGTTCAGGTTGTGTGTGTGCGCATGTATGTACTTATCAAGACAGGTGGGCATGCATGCTACTCCACCCTGGCTGACCAAATCTTGCGCGAGGCTAGGTGCTTACAAACTGTAGGCGTATCATCCTTCTACCTCCGCGCCAGTCCTCAACCTTGCTTTGATGTGTACTCCATTATCATGTGGGTGTTGCACGCAGTGCCCATTTCAATGCATCGACCTGTTGCTATTCCAGTATTGCACTTTCAAATTTTCTCAAGAAGTCATCCACCACTGTCAATCCATCATATGTCGGCAGTTCTTATGCTTCTGTTGTCATGCAACGCAATGATCTAATCATCATGTTGCAATTCAGCGTCATCAATTCGTGCAACCGATTCTACCAGTGCTCTACTTCTTTGTCTGAATCCAAAGTACAAGAGCTTTTGCACTCCCATGAGATTCTCCCACCTGCAGTCAGATTTACCCAATCCTGGTCTCGTGCAGTTATCTTGTAAATACAATCCATCTCATCATCACGCACTGGTTTAGTGTGGTGCGCTCCTTAAGTTTGCTTTAGTGGAACTACTATGCGTAGTGACTTCTTCTCGAATATCATCTTCCACTTCTTCATGTTGATGACTCCATTCGTATCAGTCGTGCAATCTATTCCTAACAATGCGGGATAGGGATTGTTGTCATCAACAATCTCTATTACCTCAAAATCTGTCTGTGTGCTCGTGCCTTCAATATTAACTGTTACCCCCTGCAACCTCCCCATGGGCAAAATATTTTGTTGGTTCACCATTCGTAATTGAACAGGGGACCACTGTAACATAGGCTTTCCCATGCATTCCAATGTTTGCTTTGGTAACACATTCACGTCTGAACCCAGATCTAGGATTACCTAATCCATTTCATACTCACCAATCTACGCAATCAACCTCATTTCCCTCCAGGTGTGCAATGCATGCTTCCCTAATTTCCAGACTATGCACAGTTCCCCTAACCCCACGCACCTATTAATCAGCTCCTATAGTCCCTTTACTTCCTTGTCGTCTCCAGAAAGGTAGTAAGCATTGAAGGATCCATTCCTAGCTCTGGTTGATCCTTACTACTTGAAGTGGAGGCCTTCGCGAAGCTCTTCTTAGCTTCCATGAACGTCTCCTTTGCACTCTCTAAGTCAAACTCAGGTTCCTTTGCAGGAGCCTTGCGAACCCATGTATCTTCCTCTGGTTGCTTCCCCTTATCCTCTCTTATGATCGCACTGCTTCTGAGCATCATGTTTACATTTGAGTCTTCTTCGCACAGTTCAGAACTCATCATTTGGATATTCTGAGTTGGAGGAGGCTGGAGTACCCCTTTTTCGCGCATCTGTGTGATCAACATAGGACAATCTATCATTTCATGATCAAACTGAGCATAGTATGAACAAAATATCCTCGTTGGGTTGGTGCAATCATGGGCATAGTGCCCTGGTCCTCTGCAATTGTAAAAAATTAACTGTCCACGGCCCTTTCCTAGTCCCATTCCTCCTCGTCCTCAGCCTTGCCCCTAAAATCTAGTGCATGTCATCCCCATAGCTGGGTCGAGGGCTTGTGTTTTAGTCTGCATCCTATAGGCCAGGGTTCAATCCATTATTAGCTCATAGCTGTGACAAGTGCACTCATAGTGGCCTACCAACCTACAAAAGTTACAAAATAGTTGTTGAGGAGTCTACGTATACTCCTGCAACAAATGACAATTGTCCATCATGTGTTTTCCTTCTCTCTGACAAATCGTGCACCATAATGTGGGTGTCACACTTGATCTTGCCTATGCCTCTGGTCTCAATGACATTGGTCCCCCTCCTGCCAAGTAGCTCATGAATACTGGACAGTGGTCCTTGTCATGGCCATGGCCTTTGCATTTTATGCACCATACTTCCTTGCACACCTCTGGCCGCAGTGCCCTATCCTACTTCAAACTCTGCATTTCCAAGCATAGATTCTGTAGTTGCGTGTGGATTTGTTGAACTCCCAACCTAGGGTCTTGTATCGGGGTCTCATGCAACCTCATCATCATTTCCAATGCTTTGGTTTGGGTGAAGGTTTCTATTGTGACAGAGTCATCCTCAAGTGCAGTGTTAGAGATGCCACAAACCATGTGCGATGTTGTGCATTTGTTAGCGTCATATTGGCCTCGTGGATCGTACTCTTCAGTCTTTGGTCCAGATCCCAGGGGGTCTCACCTGGAAGCATTGTGATCTCTTTAAACCCAATGATTGATTGTGTCTCTAATTTTAACCTCCTAAATTCTCTATTCAATGCATTCTAGACCTTTGTTATCCCTACATTTGGGTGGTCGTTAGAGTGATTAATATACCATGTCAATGCGTGATCCTACAGTGCTCACCAATGTAGCCTTCTTAATGTTGTCATCTGTGACCCCTTGCGCTTCCTGCATTGCTCTTACCATGAACCAGAACTGGTCCGGATCTTCATTCCCTGCACCTCTAAATATAGGTAGTTTGGTCACGCTTGCCATGTTGAACTATGGGGGTGGTGGAGGTGGTGTGGGTGGATATGGAGGTGAGGGAGTTGAAGCCGGTGGTGGTGTGGGTGGAGGTGGTAACTACGGAATGCACTACCTTATCAAACTAACCGAACTTCTCGGAGAGACCGAAGTGAGATCTTCCTCGCTCTCTCATAAAGGTGAAATTAAGGGACTATTTTCTAATTCCCTGCTAACTTTGTAGATATTTCCACTTCGCATCGTCCCAAACATTAATGCATTTGCATAACCCATTTTTCACATGACAACATCTTAATCTAGGTATTGAAAGATTTAATATACTTACCTCATGATCCCTTGAGAAAATGTCATTCTGCTTCGCTATAACTCAACGTTGTGTCTACCGTGAACTCAGTGATGAATCCCCCTATTATTCATTTGAATCAATGGTCCATAGCTCACGTGATCTTATCTTTTGATTCCTCTAGTCTGCGCACTACTTCCGGAGTCGACACTATCGGTTGGTCAAGCCTACACCTTCCCTAGCTGTCGGCTAACCTCACAATCCACTCATACAGTTCAGAAGGAAAGGATGCAAAGAAAATCTCGTGGATTTCTGTATGCACGTAGTGATCAAGCCACCTTTTCTTAGATACTTGCAAAGTTCTATTTTATTGTGTCGCAAACTCATGAATCTTCTTGTCCAACCACTCTTTAATTTCCTTCTTTGTTGGGTTCTAGTGGCACGACATCAGACATCCCTTAGATAGATCTTGGTCTAAGCAATGGAACCATTTGTTGGCTACATGGGGCCTAACCCAGGTTCAGAAGTGATTTAGCCAAGAAAATCCCAGTAGTATTGGCCCTTTCGTCAACAGTTCGTAGAGCGTGGACTGAGGTCTCACTCGAAGTAGTATGGGAGGGTGTTGGAACCAGGTTTCTACACCCTAGGGATGTCTGATATGCAGTGATAGGGATGCGATCCAACCTCGGCACTTACTGGGCTACGCGCACCTGCAGGCACATTATGTCTTGTGTTACTGCCTTCATGCAGTTCTACACCAAGCTCATTAAGCTCGTGTCTATTCTTACTTCTTAGGAAGTGGATGACGTAATTTGCATCCTCAGGTTGGTCTCCTAAATCTTCCCTTACTTTTTGGATAGCCTCAGTGGCTACTTTCACTAATTTAGTTTGCTCAAATATAACTTGAATTGATGGCCAAATATCATTGATAGAGTCAATGATATTGGCCCAAAGCATCTCTTTGGTCTATCCTAGTGGCTTCTTCAATGTTAAATCTTTTTCTAGGACTTTGATCTTCTCACCCATCCTTAGGGCTTTCTATGTTTCTTCTCTCTGCTAAATTTGGGCAAGCTTACAGTCAGTTTCTAAGCTTTCCACTTTCTCCTTTAGACTTTTGAGCTCTATTTCTTGGATTGACATCTCCTCCATGGCTTTCACTAGCTCTGTTGTTTTCTTTGTTGATGTGCCTGTTGTTGTAGATTCAATTGTGACTGGTAGTGTTGTGGCAGGTGGAGTTGTAGGTTCCAATGATACTCCCAATGTAGAAGGAACTATTGTTGTCACTGCGGGAATGGAAGTTGTGGAAGTTGTTGCCATGACACTTTGTTTGGACTGAATCAAAATGTCCAACTCCTTCTCTATCTCTTTTAGTTGGTCATTTAGCTTTAGGACCAAGTCCATGAGCTCTTCATGTCCCTTTTGTGCCTCCAAGACTTCTACTATTTGTGGGTCATGCAACTGGGGAATCTTGATCTGTTTCTTCAGAGTAGCTATATCATCATTCTTTTTCTTTATTAATTTTTCAGTGGCCTTTACATCTTTGGGAGCATGTCCCAACTCAATGACTAAGTCCTCTAAGGACTTGATTCTGGTACCTTTGGCCTGTGAAGAGGCCTTATCCAATTGGAACTGTGCTGATATATTATGCAAGGAGTTTTGCAATTGGTTAGCAGTAATGGCTTTCCCTGTCAAGGTGGAGTAAATAATCTCCCCCGTCTACTTGTGCAGCTCAATCTAGTCAATGGGATGTATATCTTTTGCCAGCACTTCGAAGTCTGTCTTTTTGAAGTCTGTTGTTGTTCTTGGTTGCTAAGTAGTGGGCTTCATGAATGTCATTTGCATCTTCCCCTCTTTTACATCATAGGCTAACATAAGCTTCGTCTGATTGGTTGGGGTTATCTTCAAGTACTATGCATAGGTATGGGCTTTCAGCCTCTCATTCCTGACCTTTATCTCTTTGTACCTTTCTTTGATGTCTTGGTCCTTGTCTGTTGGCATCCTAAAAGACGATACCTTCACACTCTGTTGTCTTTCCAATATCTGGGTATGTGATGTTGATGGTTCTAGGATGCCTCTAGAGGGAGTGGCATGCCTGCACCCTTCTCTTTCACTGCTTGTGGCATCAACTATCTCCTCTATATATTCCTGTTCAGAGACAAGATTTACCCCTTGTCTTTTAGCCTAGCTAGTGTCTGCATAGGCCTGTGATGTAGCTCTTTCTAAAGTAGTGGCCTCTTTGCTGTTTCTTTTGAGGCTTTTCTCCTCATTTAGAGGAGTCTATAGGACTAGGGGGTTACTCATAGTGGGCTCTGATCTACCTGATTTCCCTGATTGTTCTAGTTCTTCTGACTCTTCTGGTGCTTCTAATTCTTGTTGTACCTATGATTCCTGTTGGACTTGTGATTCTTCTTGGCCCTAAGATTCTTCTTGGGCCTGAGATCCTCTTGGCACCTATAGGAAAGAACCCTCATCAAACTATTTCTATAGATCAATTAGAGTGTTTTCAACAACAACTTTAGTGTTATCCCTATCCACTAAAGTATTTTCCACCCATTCCAATTGATTTGCATATTTTTCTATTTCAAGGATTCAGTGGTGAATGTAGGGAGCCATCTTGTTTTTTTGTCTTCTATTGCAGATGAAGTCCAAAGGATCATATCTCCACATGAAGCTCTATTTCAGATTTAGTCTTTGAAGAATATGGTCTGCCTCCCTTCCATCTTCTCTACTATTGCAAATAAAGGGGCCTAACTAGTCTCTGATCCTGAGTTGGGCCTTCTTTTAGGCTCTGACAAAATGCACTTCATTTGAGTTGATTATATTCCTGTAGTACACCAGAGAAAATAACATCACTGGGAGGTATCTCGGTAATTTATATGGGGCCAACTCATAGCCATAAATTCTAATCTCAATGTGGTTTTGGTACAAGTACCAATCCCCCACTTTGTGTTGTTTTTAGACTTGTAGGATTCTCCTTATATCTGAACTAATTCTTAGAGGAGGGCTTCGTAGTAGCATTGTCACAATGGGATGGACAAATAGGTCTATGACGTATGTATATGAATAGGGAGAGTCATATTTATGGATCAACAGAGTCCATAAAATCACTGACCTAGGGTGACCCTTTGTATCAAGCTTTTGGAGCGTAAAGGGGAACTTATCTGCTTAATAGTATATAAAAATGTGGTAAAAAAAAGAGGAATACTTAAAGAGTCTCTCATTACTCATCCTAAGACATTGGTCGTTCATCCTATCAGCTATAAGCTTGGCATAATCATAAATGACAGCAAGAGGCTATCCTGGAGTGAAGATGGACATGAAAGCCAAGATGATTTCATCTATATAATCATTGGTGGTATAACCTAGGATATTGGATATCATTGCTACAATGTCCTAGCCAAGTTTGGAAAATATGGTATACACATATTGGAGGCGGATCTTTTGGAATATGTTTTTCTTCTACAATGAAGGTTTGGAACATTTCAACAAGTTTTGTAGTGGTAAGCTTGGGGAATCGGTCTAATAGGTCTCCAATTGAAATAGGGGATAGATTTTTCCCTGATTGAAGTTGCAACATTTCATTAATTGATTCAATAGTGATGGTTAAAAGTACAGTCTGGTTTGGGGACATCACTGCTCTTTGGCTGTGGATATAGTTTGCATGGTAGTAATGGACAATTTTTGGGAAAATATGAACTTCAGGGAATTCGTACTTACGTAGATTGGACTCCCAAAGACCAATTTTATTAGCATGGTTCAGGTTTTGGTCTCTGTATCGACAGTAAAATTTCATAGGGGATTCATGGACAAAGGTGTCCTTGATTTGGAAAACTTTATCAGCTAGGGGGAAGTGGTCTAAATCCAAGTGAGGAGAGGAAATTCGTCTGATATCCATGGCAATTGGGGCAGCCATTCTCAGTTCTTGTGGATTTGAGAATGGGGGAGGTGATTTTCAGTTTTTTGGGTAGTGGTGGTTCAATTCTAGGCGGGTTTGAGTTACCAGAGATTATATTTTATTTTAATTAGAAAACTCAGTGACTGGTTCAGAAATTGACAGGGTTTTTGAGTGATTTATGGCTTAAATACCTGGAATTGGAGAAAGTTGGGTATGAACCGGGTGACTAGAAATTGTGAATAGTTGAAAAAGCTTCAAGTAGGATGGAAGGAAATCTAGAAGCTTTGTGGTGTCTTCTGGGTGTAATTGTACATGAGTTGATAGCTTCGACGTTCGCAAGTGCATGCATGGATGTTTTCAGTTAAAAAACACGATAAAACGAATGATTTGGGGTTTTTGGCTTTATGCGGGAAAGTCAAAATTAGCGGGTACATGTGAACAGTAATTGTTTTTTGTGTAGTAGAGTGAACAATGGCTATTTTGGCATGTAGCAAGCAGGTGGTAAGTGGTTTCCCTTGCACAGCTTTTGGGTGCTTGGCGATATTGGGGGGAGGCCACCTGGTTCCCTCATTGAGCGACACGTAGCCTCCGGGGCCCAACGGAAAACAACCCTTTTCGGGCAAGTAACATTCAAACTTTGGGCCCTTCCGAAATGGATGAGGACCATTAGATGTGGAGGGGGGATATCGTGTGGCAATCAAGCAGTCGAGTTGCAAAGAGGGTAGTGGGGGGGCCCGGCAAGTAGTGGGGCGGCCTGGCTGGTAATTAAGTGCAATGGTTTTTATTTAATGAGGGTTTAAAGCAGGGTTAAGGTATCGGGGTGATTAGCGACGAGGTTTAATTGGGTTTCTAAACTAACTTAATCACAGGTCGATTAGTTAGTGGACTTTTAGGGTTTTCAGTAATACTATAGTTTATATAATTAAACTAGGGTAGGATTTAATTAATAATGTTGGAGTTACATGTATACGAGGAAAAGGGGTTTTTAGTTGGGATTTAATATATAAATTAGTAATTACATAAGTGAGCGGAAAGGGGCATTATACCCTAAGCATTTGATATTTCATGTTTTATTGTTTTTCAAATAATAACATAAAAACTTAGGATATAGTGTTTTATGGGTTTTTTGATGTGAAAATGGGTTATGTAGGAGACAAAACACCTTTTCCTAGGTAAAAGTAATCTAACCTTAGGAAAGAATATTATTTAGGGAAAATTAATGCACTGAAGGGGGTGAATGAATGCTTATGAGGGGATTTAGTACTTATTGCCTATAAGTCATTAAGCCGAGGGTTCGGTCCCTCCAAGAGTCAGAGAAATGCTCTGAGCCTCTTTGACTTAGGGTTTTTAAGTACTTTGATCTTTACTGTGGGAAATTATTTAACTAAAAGGTGAAATAAATGAGGGAAATTAATTAATTGACTTTGATACCCATCTGCATGCTTGAGTGCCCATTCACATTTGGAACGTTTATGAGGAAAAAGATGATAAATTTGCTTTTGTCTAATCAATCATCATACTTCTGAAACCTTTCTTCTACTTACGCACCTACTCATCCTACCATTTTTTACTTCTCTTTATTACGGTGCATTTGAACTAGCAAACCCTTATCAAACATTTTTCTTTTCCTTTACAATAGTAAACTAACTAAATATAACCTTATTACATCCAAGGGCTCAGAAAGAAAGCATTATTACCTCTGAAAGCATAGATGATATATGGGCCTTTCAATAGGAAATCAAATTTCCCATGTTTACCTTTATCCTCTCTTCTTGAATCCCATTTCAAAACTTCGTCCCCTAAGTAAAAATCTTCTACCTTAGTCCTTTTATCAATAGTCTTCTTGATCCTTTCCTGCACAACTTGGGATCTGATGTACACTTCTTCCCTGGTCTATTGTAAATGAATTGTCTGGCTGATTCTTCTTTGGATGTCATTTGGTTCAACTTGCAACTCTTGGAGTAGCTTCATCACTGGTGTTCCCAAGGAATATGGGAAAACAGCTTCCATTCCATAAACTAATTGATAAGGACTAGTACCAATGGATTTCTTTATGGTTAGCCTGTCTGCCCATAAGGCATTCACTAGCTTCTTGTTCCATGTTTTCTTGTTGTCTTCTAATAATTTTTTGATGATATTTACCATAATTTTGTTTGAGGACTCTGCTAGTCCCTTTCCTTGGGGGTAATAAGCTATGAAATGGCCCAAAGTTATATGGTACTTATTACAGAAATCAATCATTCTCCTAGATTTGAAGGCTACTGCATTATCAGTGATGATCTTGGTTGGGCACCCAAATCTAGATAGGATGTTGGATTCAAGGAAGGTTATTATTACAGTGTCAGTGGCTTGCCTTGATGGTATGGCTTCTATCCATTTGATAAAATAATCTGTAGCAGTGAGGATCCATTTGTGTTGGGCAGAGGAAGGTGGGTGGATTTCACCAATGAAGCTAAGACCCCATTTTTGAAAAGGTGCTTTAGCAGATATTGGTTTTAGGGGCAGGGGTAAAATATTTTTCTTTCCTTCAAAAATTTTGCATTTATGACATGATGTTACAAATTTCTTTACATTAGAAAACAAAGTGGGCCAATAGAAACCAACTCTGAGAATCTTGTCAACAATGGTTTTCCAGTAAAGATGTCCTCCATAGTCACATGCATGAAACTCTTGTAACACCTTGTCATATTCTTCTTTCAATAAACAATTAAGAAGGATACATTCATGATTCCTCCAAAATAAAGCATTGTAAGTTATGCAAAACTTTAAAGATTTCATTTTTTAAAATCTGCTTTTGGTCCTGGATAATTCAGGAGGAGCTTGTAGATTTTCTAAAACATATATGATGTCAGCATACCATGGTGATTCAATAAAGGCCTAGCTGATCGGTGGAGTCACCATCTCCTCTCCATTATCCATTTCTGCAATAAAATTTATACCTAAGGCCTGATAGTTCGATTCAGCCATGAGCTTGGCTAAACCTTGGCCTTTGATTAACTTTCTTGGTTTGATTTCTAGGTCATATTCTAATATAGTAGAAATACATTTCCCTCTCTTTCCATCTGTACCATCTTGAGTTAGAATATCCTTGACTATTGAATTGGGGACATAGGCTATTATATGAGAATATAAAATGTAAACTCTAAAATCTTTGATAGCTTTGACTAAAGAAAAAGATTTCTTTTCCATTATATTGTATTTTAAAGGGGCATCTCTTAGGGCTTTGCTAAAGAAGGCAATAGGTTGTTGATAACCCTCATCATTTTTTTGCAGTAGGACTGCATTAATTGTGTGTTCTGAGGCAAAGGAAAATATAATGAAATCTTTATCAAACTTTGGACTGATCAAAACTAGTTTTTTTGTTAAGGCTAGCTTAATATCTTCAAAGGACTTCTTAGCCTAAACTGTCCATTTTATGGTCGAATCTTTTTTCAACATATTGTTTAATGACCCAATTAATTTTGCTAAGTTGGAAATAAATCTCCTAAGAAAGTTTATTTTCCCTAAAAAGGCTTGTAATTCCCTAATTCTCCTAGGATGTTGTATATGTAAGATGGCTTCAATTCTTGCATGATCTATTTGGATACCATCTTTAGAGATCATGTGGCCTAACAACTTTCCCTCTTCTAGCCCAAATAAATATTTTTTAGGATTCAAAGAAATTCCATACTTCCTACATTTGATTAAGACCTGCATTAGATGATCTAAGTGTTGTTTATAAAATTTTGAGAATGCTATGATATCATCTAAGTATATTACTAGGAAGTCATGATTTTCCTTAGCAAAAGCTATGTCCATATCTCTTTGAAAGGTGGCCCCTGAATTCTTTAATCCAAAAGGCATCTTCACATACATGAAAGTGCCCCAAGGAGTAGTGAATGTGGTTTTAGCCTGGTCATCTAGTTGAATTAGAATCTGATTGTAACCAAAAAACACATCCAATAATGAGATTTTGGTTGACCCTACTACCCTTTGTAATATATGATCCATTTTAGGGAGAGGGTAATTATCTTTGAGTGAAACTTTATTAAGATTCCTGAGATCAACACACAGTCTAATCTCACTGGTTTTCTTCCTTGTTGGAACCAAATTTAAAACCCAATCAGAGAATCTAATTGGTGCTATTATCTTGGCTTCATACATCCTTCTAGTTTCCTTTTCACTAGAAGGCAATAGAATGGGATTGATCCTCCTAAGCTTTTGTCTGAAGCGTTTCTGGTTTTCTTTTATGGGGATGGTGTGTTGTATTATGTTGGTGTCATAGGACTTAAGGTCCTCATAACTCCTAGCAAAGACATCTTGGAATTCCTTTAATAGTTCAATGTATTGCACTTTTTGAGTAGGAGGTAAATACTTTGAAAGTTTTATTAATTTTGGGTTTTCCTTAGTGCCTATATTACACTCCTCTATATCATATTTTAAGGGTTCCATCTTTGGTTTTCTAGGGACATCATTTGAATCAAAAAAGTCTTCCAAAGGGGTTAATCCTTTGGGCAAAAAGTTATCTTTAAGATTAATGATTTCAAAAGCTTCGTTAATTATCTCATCAATTTCAACTTGATTTAGGTCTTTTATATCAAATTTTGTAAATTTTGTGGGATGGAATCTATCTACCTCTTCATATTATATTTTATTAATTTCTATTTTATCTTTAAAATCAGGATCTAATGTTATGTCAGTATCTATATTACTATTTACAAATTCCTCCTCTAAGGTTAAAAAATTGTTTATTTGTTGATCATTAGCAAATACTTATTAGTTTTTCAAGTTATCTGGGATAGCAGGTCTGTGCCTAACCTCAGCAGTGTACTAATGGTTAGGGTGGAATGTTAACTTACAAGTGCTGCAAACATTGCTAAACTATGAGCCTGCATATTATGCTTCCTAGGAATTACAACAACTTTGGTTTCTAGGAAAGTGTTTAGTATTCCTATAATGGTTCCTCTGTAACAACTTAATCTAGGGTCTTTGGTCATATATACAGCTTTAATCTGATTTATCACTAATTCAAAGTCTCCCATAACAGAAACTCTTATAGCTTCTAAATTTCTAACTAATTTAAGACCTAAAAGAAGCGCTTCATACTCAGCCATGTTATTAGTGCATTTAAAATTCAATTTGTAAGCATGGCCCTCTGAGTGATCATTCTCCATATTATAAATCCACACTCCTTCTCTTGCTCCTAACTTGTTCACTGATCCATCAAATTCAAGGTGCCATAATATCTCATGTTCATAATTTTCACTGTTAGGCCGAAGAAAATTTTCCTTGTTTGAGGTGTTTTGATCATCTTTTTTATCTAAAATCTCTTGAGTTTGGACAGTCTCTTTTTCAACTATTACTACAATTTCTTTTGGTTCAAAAATAATGTTGTTTGAAGTGGTTTGTTGTGTTTGTTCAAAATTATACAAAATAAAAGAATCAATGTCAAAGTGCATGGAGTAGATAGGGAATTTTTGAGGTCTATCCCAACAACTCACCACATATTTCATTAGGGTATCTCTGTACAGCTTTTTAAGTTGTCCAAAGACTAATATTGTTGCATATGACATGTCAAGTTGTAAAGATCCTTGGAGTTTGGCCCCCCATGATCTAGACAAGAGCATGCCATATTTAGGTGGAATGTCAGCTACTACTATATCCATGAGAATAGTCTTAGGAGGGTATTTTACTAATGAAACACACAGGTCTTTGATTAACCCTAGACACTTTACTTGACTTGAATCAAATGAAAAGAAGTCTTTGTAAGGTCTAGTAATATCCAAATTTAACTTTTCCATAACTGATTTAGGCATTAAATTGTGTGAAGCTCCTGAATCTAACATTGAGTTGTGTAAGATTTTATCATGAATGCTAAGGGTAATATAAAAGGGTGGTATCCCTCCTTCTAATGGTTTTCCATTAACATCAGGATCAAATATAAGCTTAGGTTGATCATCAAATAAGTTAACAGAGTTTTCATTCTCAACAAAGTTTAAGGCCTTATTTATTTGAGACTTCTAAGTTTCATTTTTAATCAACTCTTTTAAGGGAACCAATTTTTAGTTTAGCTACCTCTGCTCCCAAATTGAAAGGCAAAGGGGTTTTTTCTATTTGAGTATTTGGAATTTTGATAACAGGATTTGGAGTAGGTTGCTCTTCTTTTTCTGCATTTGAAGTCTTTTTCTGTGGATTTTCTAATATGGTGTTTTGATATTTCTCCACCGTCTCCTTGGAGGGATTGAAGTGGATGGTTGATTATCAGGGGGTTGGTCATTGGTTATATCTATAATGGTGGGACCAGAAGGGTTCTGATTTGGTCTAGGGAGGATTCGAAGAGTCTTAGTAACTGGAGCTATTTTGATTTTCTTAGGTTGATTTGGCACTATTTTCTTGGCTTGATCAGGAGTATCAAAATTATTTTTACTCCTTAGATTGCATTGTTTATGTAATTCAAAAATGGCAGAATCATACCCTTGCTTATAATCAAATGATTCTCCAGATTGGGTCTGCAATTGCTATAGCATATGCAGTTCTTGCTCATCTTGGGTCAAAAGGACAATTTGCTCATCATCTAATCTCATCAAGTTAATTTGTGTGTCTTGTTCAAGGTCTTCTAAATAGGATGTTTCAGCATAGTTTTCTTGAAAAGGAGGCCTAATATTCTAATCAAGCCCATTATTCCTAGTTTTTTGATTTTGATTCCTTCTAAAATTTGGATTTCTCACCGGAGGTGCCTATTGATTATCCCAGTGAGGCTTCCTCTCAATTTTCTCTACTCTATCCATCATTTTTTTCATACCCTTGGTTAGAACATATATTTTAAGGTCAGAGAGTGAGGCTTCATATTTGGTAGATCCTCTTCTCTCATTCCTAATTCTAGCTCTTTTTGCTAGCAAGTTAGCTTCTACACTAACTACTACACTATGCATATCTTCTAAAGTTGGAGGATTTCTTTCATTGAGCTGGAAGGCCATATCAGTATCAAACCCATCAAGAAACTTTATCAGAGTGAAGCCATGTGGGGTCTAAGATTGACTGGTATTGCATTGTATATATTATTAAATATGGTACAGTAATCATAGATTGTTTCATTTGGTCCTCTCCTGATATTTTCATATTCTGAAAGGATTTGTAGAGGGTTATTTTTCTTTTCCCATCTATTTAAAAATTGTTGATAAAATATTTCTAAATTATCTATGCTATTATCAGGTAAAGCTCTAAACCATCTCCTTACATCACTAGCTAGAGTCTGAGCAAAAAGTCTCATCTAAACATCTCCAATATCAATTTCATGTAATTCAAAGTAATTTGTCATTTTGTTTACATGATGTTGTGTTGAATAATGTCCTAGGCCATCAAATTGGACAATTTTGTTCTGGTAGTCTTATGGCATGGGTCCAAGTGGGGAAGGTAACACAAGAGGAGCATATCTATGGGCCATGACACTAAGGTGGGTAGGGCTAAGAACTGGAGTTGGGCTACCAGGAGATGATACAGTAGTTGATGAAGAACTAGGACTAATAGGTGATTAATGAGTAATGATATGCTGGTAGGGAAATGAAGGTATAAATGGAGGTGAGGAATGAACTTCAAAGGTAGAAGGGAATAATGGTGAACTAAGGGTAGTCGACACTGGTTCAGAGAGCTTGGGGATCTTAGCAGTAGTAAGGGATGGCTGAGGGGAATTTAGAATATACCAATCAATTAAGTGGTTTGCCTTTTAGACTTCAAGATCTGCAATAAACTCTGGATCTAGAACTATGTCATCAAGTGCACTTTCAGACCTAGTCCTAAATAGGGAAAGGTCAAATGACTCATCAAAGGAGAGGTCTTCTAAAAACAACCACTCATCAGGGCATGAATCTACTTTGATTGAAGGTATCGGACTTATTGAACCCTCTTGTCTTTTGGATCTTCTCGAAATCAGGTTGGAATTATCCACTACTGGGGCAGGATTTGGATCTAGATTAGCCCTAGTATAGTGAGTTCTCCTTGAAGCCTATTAGTGTCAGTCTTTGCAGCCTTCCTCTAGTGATCAAACATGCTCTTACAAAGTGATTTTAAGGTGTCAAGGTCAAATTTTGTCATTTCAATGAGTCTTCAAGCAAAATTTTGTCACTAGGCATTAGGTCTAGGGTTTGCTTGTACTCCTTCCAAAGTTGTCCAAATGTTGGTCCATGTCACCATTCCGCTGAGTGTACCATCATTCAAATGGTTTTCATTATCATGTATGGTTCCACTGGGTCATTTTACACCTTGTTCATGCTTCAGTTGCGCCTAGGTAAGGTCATTTCCCTCTCCTAGGGTTTTGAAGGCAATTTCTCTTGGACGGTCAAATCATCGGCAAAACTTGTATCCTGATGTTCATACACCTTCCCCTATCCTTAAATTACCTTATCAAACACTTCCCATCACTAAAATCCCCAAAATTCCTCATCTTCGCACAAACCCTAGTTTCTTGCTACAACCTGGCAATTTTCTAGGTTGGGCCTGTGTTTTGCCTTTTTGGAACCTTTCCCCTCACTCAATTTCTAATATTACACTTTCCCCTACTTCCTAACATCCCTCCATACTTCCCAAAATTTCCTCAAGAATTTAGAAGCTCCCTATCCCCTTCATTTCGCTTCATTTCGACAAATCTCTTGTTCCCCACATCGGGGTAGGTTTCACTCAAATGATGTTTCAGAGCAAGGAAAGATGAATTTTGAAACACAGAAAGATTTTTTTGTCCATAACATACCAAGGAAGAAAAACTTCCTTCACTTTTTACACAGGTGTCATGGTTTTGGAGAAATGTCAAAAATATAGTTGCCTCAGGAGAATTGACGCACCTCTGAAGTGACCTTGGGAAAGTCAAATTTTCTCATAGCTCAGTTGGCCAAATGACTTTCATGATGATTTAAATGATAACTAGACACAACGATATTTCCAATGAGCTATCATGATCTCAATTTGGAGTTGAGACAAGCATTCAAAAGTTGACTGTAACAACACTTTGCCTTTAGGTAGCCTCATTTGGCACATTTTGACCAGTCTTGGGAGATTTAATTTTTGACAGGGAAAATGAACTCAAAATTGAAAACTTCCGGTTGGGTTGGAAAGTAGTCTCAAATACCTTTCCAAAGATCTATCCAACGCTTTATTTGGACACTTTGAAGGCCTCCAAAAGTCCTCCGGAGAAAGCATGATGCACACAGGAAGAGGAGCGCGACGCATATAACTAGGGCGCAGCGCACACAGATAAAGCACCCAGAATGTGCCAAATTGCCTCAAGTTGCCTAT
Organism: Pinus taeda; assembly: GCA_000404065.3. Classification (NCBI taxonomy): domain Eukaryota; kingdom Viridiplantae; phylum Streptophyta; class Pinopsida; order Pinales; family Pinaceae; genus Pinus; species Pinus taeda. Next base: position 63,745 of record APFE031368698.1, read on the forward strand.
GAAACCCATAAAATTAATAGGTAGGCTCTATATCATGGATTTATCATCAAATTTGATAGAGATATGATGGTTTATTGCCTGTGATTGAATGCAAAAAGTTTCATAAAGCAAACAAAAGAAGACATCAAAGAAAGACTGTTCTACTAGGGTTTTTGCTACAATGTTGTTGCTGCCAAGGTTATTCTTCCTACCCTACCCCTACTCCTTATTTCCCTATGCCATTGTCCCCATAATCATTACCCTAACATTACCAAGATAATACTCCCTTTCCCCTCCTCCTATTTCTCAATAAACACAAACCCTACCTTGCTAAAAACCCAAACCCTACCTTATCAAAATACCCCAAAAACCCTTGTATATCCTTAAACAAAATTCTCCTATAAACCCCTATTCCCATTATATTATCCCCATCCTAATGATCCCTATTAAATTTTCCCCTTGGTGGCAGATTGTCAAAGCAACTTCTAGCTTCATTTAAATCAAAGGGCGGCCCAAATTCAACTTTTAAAACAACAGTCATGGCATTCGAGGTTTCATCAAAATATGAGGAGACCCACAGTGACACGGCTTTAGGAGAACAGGCCCACGGGAGAAATCAATGAAAATAGGGAGTTTTGGCTTGACAAAGTAAATTTCCATTTAAACAATCTTCTTAAGAAGGCCAAAAGAGATAACAAATTTCAAAGACGCATGGCTACTCATTGCTACACAAGGAATCAGGTCTCCAAAGTCAAAATCAAGCAGTTGAAGAAAATACTCCAGGAAACCCTAATCAGGAAAAAAGAGAAGGTTAAGTTGGATTTTCTTGTTGATGCTCCCCTCAGAGAAATACAAGACAGGGACATGCTCAGGAAACATGAAAAACCACTATTGGGCACGAAACAAGGTTTGCAAGGCACGAATAAGGAATTTGAAGGCAAACCTAAGGAAGGCATCAAAAAGGAAAAAGAGGCAAAAAGAGCATGATAGACTCTGGATATTGGCTGAGGCAATCATTGGCCCACCATAACACTTAATGAAGTAGCTCTAGACCGAATTTCAAGAAATTTGGAGCACATTTTTGCATTTTGAAATTTTTTGGACGAAAAACAGGGATTTTCTCCCTGTGCATCGCGCACCCTGCGCGGCGCTAAAATTCTAGCACTCCAATCGAAAAAAGGTTTGCATTTGTTGATTCAGCATCGAACAATACATCTACTGGTGTCCAGGCTAGAAATTTTGATAAGTTTTGGGTCTCCTAAAGGTCAAAAAACACCAAAAAATGGCCTTTCTGCCACTTTTTGGACACACAAAAAGCCGTCTTGGGAGAATGAAGATTTGGAGAGTCAAATGAGCTTCAAATTTAGAAATTCTAGTGGGGTTAGAAAGTAGACAGGCCAAGCTTTCCAACAAGCCCACTTGGGCACATTTTGGACATCTGCAAGTGCCCCAAAACAGGCCCAAAAGTAGCGCGACACACAGAGAAAAGCGCGGCGCACAGAGGAAATTTTGCCCAGTTTGCTCCCGTTTTGAGAAATTTCGGGTCGCGACTTCTCCAAATGGGCCCGGTCATCTACACTTCGGTTTTTTGGCACCAAAATTGGCATTTAAAGAGTTTTCTCTCCAGATGGGCATCCATCCAAGTGGCAAAAGAATGTAAAGGGTCACCACATGCCAAATGTCATGCTTGAGAGCGCTGCACCTGTAGCTGATGGTTGGCTCTCCAGTTCCATTTCGAAATGATTTGAGTAACTTCCCAACCCCTGGGCATTCCATCTCTTCTCCCCACATTCTATATATTCTATACATTTTATTTGCAAATGGTTGGTTGGCTTGTAACTTCTGGGAGACTGTGGGAAAGAAACTTTGTTTCTGCATTGTATATTTTTACAGAGAATTAATGAAAGGCAGTGGCTCTGTTTCATGAGATTCCTGTGGTTGTGAGTGTAGCAAGTGCTTCTCTTATGTTTCATATGTATCTTGTTATGTTTTGTAGTTCATTTTGCATTCATTTCCGGTGAAGTTTTTCGAGTGAGATCAGGTAGAATTCAATTCTATTGCTCTACCTGTGGGAAAATTTCATGTGCAGTGTTTCATTATTCTATTGAAAAGGATTCATGTTGTCCATGCCCTTTTCACCTTCTTAATCAATCTCTCCATTTCTTTGTTATGTTCCATAGTTTCATTTCGTATTCATTTCTGGTAAGATTTTTCGAGTGAGATCAAGTAGAATTCAATTTTATTGCTCTACCTATGGGAAAATTTCATGTACAGTGTTCGTTCATCTGTTAAAAAGGATTCATGTCGCCCATGCCCTTTTCACCTTCTTAATCAGTCTTTCCATTCCACCATATTTTAAAATTAAATTGCTATGCTTTTAGCCTACCTTGCCTCACGAAATAATTTGTGCCTTCATGTTAAGTTCTCTGTTCATTGAAGTCCAGTGGTCCCATAACATCCTAGAAACACAGTCATTCATGAAATCACTCATTATTTTCATTTCCACTTGCTACCCTAAGATAAATAGTTCGTTTGAAAGTCATCTCAGTCCTTTTCGTTCATCTATTCACTGAGTGTGACCCAGAGAGAGCCCTCTCCTGTTCTGGTAGGGCTAGCTACCAGACTGAGCGTGGTTTGTGGCTACCCTGAATTTTGCCTTCCTTCAGCCTGAGGCGGATTTAGGTGCTAACAAAGCCAAAGTTTGGAATTTTTCTAATTACTTTCTTCTTCTTTTTTATGAAATTTTGTAAATAACTTCTAATAAACCCTTCAAGAGGCTTGAAATAAAGATTTGAAATTTCTCAAAGGTTTATTAAGACTGAGGATTTGAGTCCCCAGTATGGTCGCCACTATGTTATCACTCAGAAGTTTTCCCTAGAAGTTATAAAAAGAAGGAATCATCCGAGGTAACCACAAACCAATATTTTAGACTCGGGTTTTAGCCAACTTAAGTCCAGAGAGGGCTCTCTCTTTATGATTTAACTTTGTTTATATTAGATTTTCGGCTAGTTATTAGTGTTCATGAGGATTTTTATTTTAGATTAAAGGTTGGGTGGTGGAATTCTTAGAATAGATGGATAGAGCTAGGTCTTCAAGCCATTGGGCTATGGATTCAATCAAAGGATAGCATAACTGGAACAAATCATTAAAGGGAATGTTCACATAGAAGGCTAGCAAAGCAAAAGGAAAATCTTCGGGTCTAATGGATGAGATGGTTCTAACCAAGGTGAAAGGGCAAGGAAGAATCCTTAGACCAGGATCAGAATGAAAGAAAACAGGTGATCGTGAACAAAGGGAAATTAAGAATCCTTTGCTATAGACTAGGGGTAGAAACTATGGAAGCAAGGGAGTAGTTAAAAATTCCCTAACTAACATAGTTTAGTAGAAAACATTTAAAATGTAAACAATCAAGACAAACTGCATTCAAGCAATTTCTGAAATATCATTCCATGTTATACATTTAGATTTTAGATAAAAAACAAGATTATGGAGACACATAAAAGAAATAATATTAAAGAAGAGAGAATACTTATTTGTATATCGCTTTACACAAGAATCCTGTAAAATATCTTAGCTTTATTCCTTGATCCAGCAAGCCAATCCAGTCATTGATACAATAGAACTTAGAATTGAGAGAGAAAGTCTATATAAATGTCTTGGAATCCACACTAAATACTTTGAAATATGAAGTATTTATACAAAAATATTTACAAAATATCTCATAACAATCTGAGGTTTAATCTAGGGAATCAAAATATCTTCAAGCATGAAGGTAGGGACACATGGAAAACTGCATCATGCTATCCCTTTTATTGTGGTAATGTTGGTTGTTGCAGTCAGTTTGAGCCCTTTAAGCTGGTTAATATTTGTATGTTGGAATCATATTCACTTTGATCTTTCACTGATACTCTTTGACCTTGTTTCTCTTTCACCCCGTTGATCTGTCTTTTACCTGTTTCGCCTGGCTATCTTTAGATTTACAGTGGTTATTTTCTATTGTAAAACTTTTCAAATTAAATCTATCATTTTTTCCCACCATTCATCCTAAAGTAACTTTACTTTTAGCAATCTTCTGTAAATTTCGTCTGCCTCTGTGTATTTAGCAAAATTGGGCTTGGTGACAAACAGATGTTTCACCTCATGTTCTGGGAAAAGTAGATTTTCCAAGGTATCATACAATACTTTTCTAGTTGGCAAGGCTTTTATACCTGAAGTGTTGGCTTGCTCCTTAGCCAATTTCCTAAGTCTATCAATGTAGTCCAATTGGGTCATAAGTTTATCATGGATGACCATAGGACTGGGAAGGCCTTTGTCCCTCAAAATTTGAAATTTTGCCATGAATCTATCAATGGCCACCTGCATGTTGTGGCACTTTTCTTCTAAATTGAGCATAAGGTTTCTTTTGGAAAGAACATTTTTAGCCTCTAGTATGGCTTCGGTCCTATCCTCTACACGAAGCTCATTAAGCTCATGTTTGTTCTTACTGTTTAGGAATTGGATGAGTCGATTTGCATCCTCAAGTTGGTCTCCTAAATCTTCCCTTACTTTCTAGATAGCCTCAATGGCTACTTTCACTAATTCAGTTTGCTCAAATATAACTTGAATTGATGGCCAAATATCATTGACAGAGTTAATGATTTTGGCTCAAAGCATATCTTTGGTCTATCCTAGTGGCTTCTGCAATGTTAAATCTTTTTCTAGGACTTTGATCTTCTCACCCATCCTTAGGGCTTTCTGTGTTTCTTCTCTCTGTTGAATTTGGGCAAGCTTACAGTTAGTTTCTAAGCTTGCCACTTTCTCCTTTAGCCTTTTCAGCTCTGTTGCCTGGATTGACATCTCCTCCATGGCTTTCATTGTCTCTGTTTTCTCCTCTGTTGATGTGCATGCTGCTATAGATTCAGTTGTGAAATGTAGTGTTGTGGCAGGTGGAGCTGTAGGTGCCAATGATGGTGCCAATGTAGAAGGAACTTCTATTGTCACTGTGGGAATGGTAGTTGTGGAATTTTTTGCCATGTCACTTTGTTTAGACTGAATCAAAACATCCAACTCCTTCTCTATCTCTTTTAGTTGGTCATTTAGCTTTAGGACCAAGTCCATGAGCTCTACATGTCACTTTTGTGCCTCCAGGACTTCTGTTGTTTGTGGGTGATGCAACTAGGGAATCTTGAGTTGTTTCTTCAGAGCAACTATATCATCATTCTTTTTATTTATTAATTTTTTAGTGGGCTTTACATCTTTGGGATCATGTCCCAACTCAATGACTAAGTCCTCTAAGGACTTGATTCTGGTATCTTTGGCCTGTGAAGAGGCCTTCTCTAATTGGAACTGTGCTGATATATTATTTTGGGAGTTTTGCAATTGGTGGGCAGTGATGGCTTTCCCTGTCAAGGTGGAGTAAATCATCTCCCTCATTTTCCTGTGTAGCTCAATCTAGTCAATAGGATGTATGTCCTTTTCCATCACTTCAAAGTCTATCCTCTTGAAGTTTTTTGTTGTTCTTGGTTGCTGAGTAGTGGGCTTCATGAATGTCATTTGCATCTTCCCTCTTTTACATCATAGGCTGACATAAGCCTAATCTGATTGGCTGGGGTCATCTTCAAGTACTGTGCATAGGTCTGGGCTTTCAGCCTCTCATTCCTAGCCTTTATCTCTTTGTACCTTTCTTTGATATTGTGGTCCTTGTCTGCTGGCATCCTGAAAGAGGATACCTCCACACTTTGTTGTCTTTCCAATATCTGGGTATGTGATGTTGATGGTTCTAGGATGCCTCCAGAGGGAATGGCATTCCTTCTCCCTTCTCTTTCAGTGCTTGTGGCATCAACTATCCCCTCTGTATATTCCTATTTAGAGACAGGATTTACCCTTTGTCTTTTAGCCTGGCTAGTCTCTGCATAGGCCTATGATGTAGCTGAAGTAGTGGCCCCTTCCTTGTTTCGTTTGAGGCTTTTCTCCTCATTTAGAGGAGTCTGTAGGATTGGGGGGTTAATCAAAGTGGACTCTGATCTACCTGATTTCCCTGATTGTTCTGGTTCTTTTGACTCTTATGGTGCTTTTGATTCTTGTTGTACTTGTGATTCCTCTTAGACTTGTGATTCTTCTTGGACCTAAGATTCTTCTTGGACCTGAGATTCTTCTGAGAACTAAGATCCTCTGGGAACCTACAAGAAAGAACCCTCGTCAAGTTGTTTCTCTAGATCAATTAGAGTGTTTTCAACAACAACTTCAGTGCTATCCTTGTCCACTAAATTATTCTCCACCCATTCCAATTCATTTGCATATTTTTATGTTTCAAGGATTCGGTGGTGAATGTAGGGATCCATTTTGTTTTTCAATCTTTTGTTGTAGATGAATTCCAAGGGATCATATCTCCACATGAAGATCTATTTCAAATTTAGCCTTTGAATAATTTGGTCTGCCTCCCTCCCGGCTTCTCTACTATTGAAAATAAAGGGGCCTAACTGGTCTCTGATCCTAATTTGGGCCTTCTTTTTGGCTCTGACAAAATGCACCTCATTTGAGTTGATTATCTACTTGTATTACTCCAGAGCAAATAACCTCATTGGGAGGCATCTGGGTAATTTATATGGGGCCAGCTCACAACCATAAATTCTAATCTCAGTGTGGTTTTGGTACAAGTACCAATCCCCCACTTTGTGTTGTTTTGAGATTTGTAGGATTCTCCTTATATATGAATTGATTCTTGGAGGAGGGCTTCCTAGCAGCATTGTCACAATGGGATGGACAAATAGGTCTATGAAATCTGTATATGAATAGGGAGAGTCATATTTATGGATCAATGGAGTCCAGAAAATCACTGACCTAGGGTGACCCTTTGTATCAAGCTTTTGGAGCGTAAAGGGGAACTTATATGCTTGATAGTATATAAAAGGGTGGTACAAAATAGAGGAATACTTAAAGACTCTCTCATTACTCATCCTAAGAAACTAGTCGTGCATCCTATCGGCTATAAACTTGGAATAATCATAAATGACAGTAAGAGGTTGTCCTGGAGTGAATATGGACATGAAAGCCAAGATGATTTCATCTATATAGTCACTAGTGGTATAACCTAGGATACTAGATATCATTGCTACAATCTCCTGGCCAAATTTGGAAAATATGGTATACACATATGGAGGAGGACCTTTTGGAATATTTTTTTCTTCTACAATTAAGGTTTGGAACATTTCAGCAATTTTTCCAGTGGTAAGCTTGGGGATTTGGTCTAATAGGTCTCTAATTGAAATAGGAGTTAGATTTTTCCCTAGTTGAAGTTGAAGCATTTCATTAATTGATTCAGCAACGATGGTGAAAACTACAGTCTGGTTTGGGGACATCACTTCTCTTTGGCTAGGGAGATAGTTTGCATGGCAATAATGGACAATTTCTGGGAAAATATGAACTTCAAGGAATTCATACTTGGGTAAATTGGACTCCCAAAGACCAATTTTATCAGCATGGTTCAGGTATTGGTCTTTGCATCGGCAGTATAATTTCAGAGGGGATTCATGGATAGAGGTGTCCTTGATTTGGAAATATTTATCAGTTAGGGGGAGGTGGTCTAATCCAAGTGAGGAGAGGAAATTGGTTTGATATCCATGGCAATTGGAGCAGCCATTCTCAGTTCTTTTGGATTTGAGAATGGGGAATATGATTATCAGTTTTTTAAGGCAATGGTGGTCCAATTCCAAGTGGGTTTGAGTTACTAGAGCCTATTTTTTATTTTAATGAAGAAAACTCAGTGACTGGTTCATAAATTGACAGGGTTTCTCAATGATTTATGGCTTAAATACCTAGAATTGGAGAAACCTAGGTCTGAACCAGGTGATTGGCAATTGTGAACGGTTGAAAAAGCTTTAAGTAGGCTGGAAGGTAATCTAGAATCTTTGTGGTGTCTTAAGGGTGCAATTGTACGTGGGTTGACAGCTTCGACGTTTGCAGGTACAGGCATGGAAGTTTTTAGTTAAAAAACATGCTAAAACGAATGATTTGGGGCTTTTTGGCTTTATGCGGGAAAGTCAAAATTGGCAAGTACGGGTGAATAGTAATTGTTTGCCATGTAGCAGAGTGAACAGTGGCTATTTTGGCATGCAGTGAGTGAGTGGTAAGTGGTTTCTTTCACACATCTTTTGCGTGCTTGGCGGTATTGGGGGAAGGCCGCCGATTCCATTCATTAAGCGACATGTAGCCTCAGGGGCCCAACAGAAAACAACCTTTTTTAGACGGGTAACGTTCAGACTTTGGGCCCTTCTGAAATGGATGAGGACCATTAGATGTGGAGGGGAGATATCATGTGGCGATTGAGCAGTGGAGTTGCATGGAGGGTAGTGGGGGTGCCCAACAGGTATTTAAGTGCGATGGTTTTTATTTAATGAGGGTTTAAGGTGGGGTTAAGGTATCGGGGTGATTAGAGGCGAGGTTTAATTAGGTTTTTAGACTAACTTAATCGTAGGTTGATTAGTTAGTGGATTTTCGGGGTTTTGGGTAATATTATAGTTTATATAATTAAACTAGGGTAGGATTTAATTAATATTGCGGGAGTTACATATATACAGGGAAAAGGGGTTTTTAGTTGGGATTTAATAAATAAATTAGTAACTAGAAAAGTGAGTGGAAACAGGCACTATACCCTAAGCATTTGATATTTCATGTTTTATTTCTTTTCCGATAATAACATAAAAACTTAGGATATAGTGTTTTTATGGGTTTTTTATGTGAAAATGGGTTATGTAGGGGAAAAAACACCTTTTCCTAGGTAAAATTAATTTAACCTTAGGAAAGAATATTATTTAGGGAAAATGAATGAAATGAAGGGGGGGGGGGATGAATGCTTATGAGGGGATTTAGTACTTATTGCCTATAAGTCATTGAGCCAAGGGTCCAGTCCCTCCAAAAGTCAGAGAAATTCTTTGAGCCTCTTTGACTTAGGGTTTTTAAGTACTTTGATCTTTATTGTGGGAAATTAGTTAAGTAAAAGGTGAAATGACTGAGGGAAATTAATTAATTGACTTTGATATCCATCTGCATGCTTGAGTGCCCATTCACATTTGGAACTTTTATGAGGAAAAATATGATAAATGTGCTTTTGTCTAATCAATCATCATACTTCTGCAACCTTTCTTCTACTTACCCACCTACTCACCCTACCATTTTTTACTTCTCTTTATTAGGGTGCATTTGAGCTAGCAAACCCTGATCAAACATTTTTCTTTTTCTTTACAATAGTAAACTAACTAAATCTAACCTTATTACATCCAAGGGCTCAAATTAAATGGTTGAGCTCCTTTTATTTACTCTACCTATGTAATTATCTGCCAAGATTAAACAATTTGGTCAGATATTTATTCTCTATCTATAGACATGAAATTGAAACATGAAATAGCCAAGTTTAAACAGTTTGACTATCTTGGATTGTGGCAAAGGTTACAAACTACACACAATTATTTATTCTGCACAAAAGTAGATAGTAGTGGCATTTTGACTTGTACACTTTCATGGTCATTTTTCTTTTCTTGGGGTTCGTATTTTTCATCTTTTTTGACCTTTTTATTCTTTTTGTCCTTTGATTATTCTTTTAGGACATACCCTCTTTACATTTTTTTTTTTTTTGAATATGGAAAACATTTGCAGAAAGCAAAGGTATGTACATATTACAGATTTAATCTCATCCATTCAAAAATTATGACTCCTTTTAGTATAAGAACCTAACAGGTCCAAGGGTAATCCAAGCACCAAAATATAGGTTTGAGTTTTTTTATTGTGGATAAATATCAATCAGTTACCTAGAGTTGTTAATCATCTGATAACCCAAAAATATATATTCATATTCCTTTTCTTTTCCAGTTTTATCTTCCTCTCTTCAAGTTCATGAGTTGTGAATTGTGTTTCTTCTCACTGTATTTGATGACTGAAGATCTAATCTGAATTGAAGGTATATGATGTTTATCTATACACATTTTGTTGTAAAATATGAAGGGACATTATCATGGATGGAGGCTGACATGAGGGATAGTGTATAGGTCATCCAAATTAAAAAATAAAATATATAATTTTCAAAAATCAATTTCTCTTAGGTTATTTTGAGTTAGGAGCTAAATGAGGAATCGTTGGAAAGAGGAAAAATCCTTTTTAAGATGGTATAGGACCCATTGTGATAAGATACCTCCAAGGTGTCACAAATATTCCTTTTTATGATTGTTCTTGAATAATATATATATCTATATATATATATATATATATATATATATATATATATATATATATTATATATATATATATATATATATATATATATAGAATGTGTTTGGGACAGAATGAGATCATTAGGATTTTATGACTTCCGCTATGTCATCATATCATATGGTCCTTCGACCATGTTAGAGAGAATGAGATCATTAGGGCTTTATGGCTTCCGCTATGTCATCATATCATATGGTCCTCCAACCATGTTATCAACCATGTCATCAACCATGTCACAGTGCAGCATCCATCCAGCTTATATTTCATCAATGACAATTATTGACCAACAATCACCCCCTTTGTCATTGATGGAAATATTTATTTCAACGTTCTCTCCCGATTTGACGTCAATGGAAAATGGGGTGCCCAAGTACTCCCCCTATCAAATTGTTTCCTTTTTCATGTTTCTCCCCCTATCATGTTGCTCCTACTTTTATGAAAGTAATTAGTTAATGTGATGCAAGACCAATAATCCCTGTCTTTTAGCGAAGATGTTCAAATTCTTCTCATGGAAAGGGTATTATGAATATATCTGCAATTTTCTCCTTTGTATTGATGTATTCCAACTTGATGTTTTCTTTAGCATCCTGTTCATGGAGAAAGTGATATCTAATTGGAATATGTTTTGTCTTTGAGTGCATCACTGGATGCGCTAAGAGGTTGACGGCACTAGTGTTGTCACAATATACGGTGATTGGTTGTTTATTTTCTATGTTGACATCCTTCAAAACTTCCTTCATCCATAGTATTTGTGTACAACAATCTGTAGCAGTTATATATTCGGCTTCTGCTATGGAAAAAGATATAGATGATTGCTTTTTGTTGAGCTAAGATACTAGACAACCTCCCATGAAGAATGCATTTTAGTTGGTACTTTTTCGATCATCCACACTTCCAACCCAATCAACATTGGAGTAAGTTTTCACAGTAAGAATTGAACTTTTGGAATACTAAAGACCAAAATCAGAAGTACCTTTTGAGTATCTAAGAATTCTCTTCATGACTGTTAGATGGGATTGTTTATGAGCTAACTGAAATCTTGCCACCATTCCTTCTACTTGTATTGTATCTGGCCTTGTAGAAGTTAAGTATAGGAGAGATCTAATTATTATTTGTAAAGAGTTGCATATACAGACGGAGAATCATCATCTTTTCTCAATTTGCAACCCATGGTCATTGGTGTGCTCATGGCTGCACATTCTTCCATCCCATATCTTTTAAACATGTCTTTAAGATATTTTGCTTGAGATATAAACATTTATGTTGTGGTTTGAGATACTTGTAGTACAAAGAAGTAATATAACTCACCAATCATTGAAATTTCGAACCTTTTTTGAATATTTTGAGCAAATCCATGGCTCATCTCATCATCATTGCTGACAAAAATCAGATCATCAACGTATACAAGAGTGACAAGTAATTTATCCTTGTACACCTTCATGTAGAGATTACTTCCTACCACCCTATTTTTGAAACCTTTTTGTTGTAGATAGTGATCCAATTTTCCATACCAAGCTCTAGGAGCTTGTTTCAATCCATATAATGCCTTTTTCAATTTTCATACAAAGTTTTTTTTCCTTCAGCTAGGTCAAACCCTTATGGTTTCTCCATGTAGGCTTCTTCCTTGAGTTCTCCATTCATAAATGTTGATTTTGTGTCCATCTAATAGACTTCTTGTGAAAGAAAATTCCAAAAACATCCTTCTGGCTTCCAATCAAGCTATCGGTGCAAAGGTTTCTTCCAAGTCAGTTCCTTCAATTTGTGAGTATCCCTTGCAAACAAGCCTTGCTTTATTTCTGATTATTTTTCCATCCTCATTCATTTATTTTTTGAACACCCATTTGGTTCTAATTATATTTTTATATTTTAGATGAGGTACTAGCTCCCATGTCTCATTCTTCTCGATTTGAGACATTTCTTCTTCCATGGAATTTACCCAATGAGGATCCTTCCTTGCTTGAGTAAAATTTTTAGGTTCGATCATAGATAAGAGAGAAACGAAATCTTTTCTTGGTGTACTTGTCATACTTATTTGGGTTTGTATTCCCTCATCCACATTTCCAATAATATGTTCTTTTGAATGATGTTTTTGGAGGAATTTCACTTTTTAAGGAGTTTGAGATGGTTCTTTTTTATTTTCTTCATCTTTTTCCTCTTTTTCTGGCTCTTCTTCGAAATATTCAAGGATAGGATCTTCTTCATGGACTTCAATTTCTTTTTCTGGAAGAGCTTCATCTATTTTTACATCAATCCTTTCCACTACCTTTCATAGTTTATTATTGTATCATTTGTAAGCTTTCCTTCTTGTAGAATATCCAAGGAATGTCCCTTCATCAACCCAAGAATCAAATTTTTCTGGTGAGTGATCATTGATCCTCATAAAACATTTACTTCTAAATATTCTAAAGTACGTTACTGAAGCAGGTTTCGCTTTCCATAGTTCATATGGTGTATTTTTGTTATTCGGTCTTAGTTGAGTTCAATTCAAGATATAAATTGTTGTCCATGTTATTGCCTAAATCTACCTCAGGCTAAGAAAGGCAGGTCTAGGGTAACATCAAACCATGCTTAACCTGGTAGCTAGCCCTACTAGGTCAGGAGAGGGCTCTCTCCTTGTCAATATCAGGAAAATATAGCAAATGAGGCTTGAGATGACTGATATAAAGACTAATTTTAGGTTATTTATATGCTCAGAGGAGTTTGATTGAATTTTATGTTGGTTTGCTGGATCAAATGTGAAAGGCAATTTTGGGTCCGAGGAATGAACTCAGTCTTGCAGAGGTTTCTATGGGGCGAGGTAGGCAAGTGCTTTAGTACTTCAGATTAGGTGTAATGGTGAGTCTTGAAACTGGTGAGGAGTTGGAGAGAGCATGAATGTGTCATGAGTCCTCTTCAAACAGTAGAAAACATGTAAAACTAATGAGACCCTAAGGAGCATTGCAACATCAATGATTTCCACCTTTATACTTGATTCATTTAGTTAAGCAGAAAGAGAGAGATATTGGCACACATAAACATATGATAACTTGAATCACAGAAGGAAAAACAATATTAAGTCACCTTTCCACAAGAATCCCACAAAATGCTGCAAACCCTGGTCTATTTCCTTGCCAAAGTGCAGAGATGATGTACAATAGTGCTCAATGCATCCACAAGAGTCCAACCTTTACAAATGACTGAAAAAACACATGATATAGACCTCCAAACCACCTGTGCTATCCATCAAGGGTCGAATCCATGAGAAGAGAGGTGGTTTCAACCATATCTAAACTAGGAACACAAAAATAGGCAATGGAACAGCTTGTCTCTAAAACCTAGGAAACTGATTCATTCAACTCTAAACCACCTACAACTGATGTATCTACCTTATCAAGTCAATTTTTATCATTTTTACATCATAGTACATCAATTTACATCATGTCACATCATGAATTTGACCATAAGAGATAAAAAAGTAAAACTAGAAGAAAACTTGGCGAAAAACAGGGTTTTTGAGCAAAATTGGCACTTTTTCATCTTGTGTGTAGCGCCATTTGTTCTGTGCGTAGCACTTTTTCCAATCTGATTTTAAAGGCCTTACGCTTCACCAAATTTCCTCCAAGATGACGTTTTGGAATTTTTTGTATGTCTACTTTCTAGGACAAGTGGAATTTTTTAATTTGGTGTCCATTTGCCCCTCCAAAATTGCCTTCTCCCAAGACTGCTTCTTGTGTGGCCAAAAAGTGGCAGAGAGGGCATTTTTTGGGTGTTTTTGGCCCTTTTGGAGGTCCAAAACTTGTCAAAATTTCCTAGTAATTTTTGAGCATGCATAATTTTTATAAGGAATCCAAAAATGCCAATTTTTCTTCAAATGGAGGTCCCTATCAAAACTGAGCGCCAGTGGCGCTACGCACCTGTTGGAAAAGCCTGTGCGTAGCGCCACTGATTCTGTGCATAGCGTTGTTTTCAGATCAATTTTTGGAAGCCTTCCCAGTGTCCAAATTGGGTGAAAAATATCTTGTTGGAAATATTATTGATTCTAATTTCCAACACAACTTGACTTTTTCAATTTGGAGTTCATTTGCCCTGTCAAAAGTCAAATCTCCCAAGACTGGTCAAAATGTGAAAAATGAGGATGTCTAAAGGAAAAGTGTTGTTGCAGTCAACTTTTGAAGGTCTTCCTCAACTCCAAATTGAGCTCATGATAGCTCGGGAAAGATATTTGTGTATAGTTATCATTTCACTCATCAAGCAAGTCATTTGGCCAACCAAGCTAGGAGAAATCTTTATTTTCCCAAGGTCACTTCAGAGGTGCATCAATTCTCCTGAGGCAACTGTGTTTTTGACATTTCTATAAAACCATGACACATGTGTAAAAAGTGAAGGATTTTTTTCTTCCTTGGCATATTTTGGACAAAAACCGCTCTCACTTTCTCCAAATTCATCTTCTATTTCTCAGAAACATCATTTGAGTAAAACCTACCCCGATGTGTGGAACAGGGGATTTGTCAAAATAACGGGAAATGAAGGCGATAAGGGGTTTCTAAATTTTTGAGGAAATTTTATGAAGTAGGTAGGGATGTTAGGAAATAGAGGAAAGTGGAATTTCAAATATTGAGTGAGGGGAAGGGGTCCAAAAGGGCTAAACATAGGCCAAGCCTAGAAAATTGTCAAATTGTAGCAAGAAACTAGGGTTTGTTGGAAAATGAGGAATTTGAAAGATATCAGTGATGGGAAGTGTTTAATAAGGTAAATTAAGAATAGGGGAAGGTGTATGAGCATCAAGATGCAAGCTTTGTTGATGATTTGACCATCCAAGAGAAATTACCTTCAAAACCCTAAGAGAGGGAAATGAGCCTTACCCAAGTACAACTGAAGCACGAACAAGGTGTAAAATGACCCATTGGAACCCGAAATGATGATGACAACCTTTTGAATGATGGTACACATAGCTTAATGGTGACATGGACTTACCTTTGGAAAATTTTGAAAGGAGTGCAAACAAAACCTAGACCTAATACCTAGTGACCAAATTTTACTTGAAAACTCACTGAAATGACAAAATTTGACTTTGACACTCTGAGACCATTTTGTAAGAGCATATTTGATCACTGGAGGAAGGCTGCAAAGACTAACATGAATACTCCCGATTATCTCTTTCCAAAACTTGGGCTGCAAATCAACTGCTATTAGGATTGGTCTTGCCATCTCTTGTATAGTTTGGTTTCTTCTTTATACTACTCCATTTTGTTTGGGAGTTCTAGCAACAGATATCTCTCTCTTGATTCCATGCACTTTATAGAATTCATCAAATTCTTTTGTAGTAAATTCTCCACCTCTATATGTTCTAAGGCATTTAATCTTTCATTCTTTCTCATTCTCTACTAGAGCTTTAAAATTCTTGAAACATTCAAAAGCTTCAGATTTGAATTTTATAAAGTATACCCACATCACTCTAGTATATTCATCAACAAATAAAGCAAAATACATTTTTCCTTGTAGAATTGGAGTTCTAGTTGGTCCACATAAATATGCATGTACGATCTCCAAAGGTTTTAATGTTCAGAACTCCTTAGTTTTGAAACAAATTCTACTTTTCTTTCCATGTTGACATGGACCACACAACTTGATCTAGCTTGATAATTTTTGGAATGTCCCTTACAACATTAGTTTTTCTGATATTAATCAAGTTATCAAATCTTAGATGCCACAATCATTTGCGCCATAACCAACTTTCATCTGTTCGACTTATATAGCATTTGTCTTCTTGAATTTTGCTCAAAATGTATACCTTATCTTGTGTTCTTACTCCTTTTGCTACAAGTTCACCCGAGGAGGATTTTCTTATCTCATAATATTTGTGCTAAATTCAACCTTGTGTCCTTGGTAGCAAAGTTGGATCACACTCAAAATATTGTGTTTGAGGCCTTCCACCAGTAGCGCATTTTGGGCTTTTCTTTTTCCATTGACGAGAGCAACAGTACCTTTTCCAACAATCTTGGTAGATCCACTCCCAAAAAATACATTTCCATCCTTTTTGTTTAATGAGGTAAACTTATTTCGGTCACCTGTCATGCATCTTGAACATCCACTATCCCCGAACCATTTATTTCCATCACTATGAGCACATAATGCTTGGCCACATCTATTTACAGTGGATTCCTCCCTTTTTAATCCTTCTCTTTTAAATGGACAATTTCGTTCATCATGACCATAATAATTACATAATGAGAAAATCTAATCATAATTATCCAAGGGATCAAAAGAGTTGTAAGTCTTGATTTTCCCTTGTTCTTTGAGGCCAAGTGGATTGCTTTTGTTAAACACACATGGGAGCAAGAGCAATAGGAAAGATAAATCATGTGAGTACATATTTTATTAATAGGAGATATACATTTATAGTACATTGTGGTGACCATTGGGTTTCACATCCCAAGGTCTCTTGGACTACTTAGTCTATTCGGCTTCCACACTAACCCATTTAGGATTAGGTGTCCAACATTCCCCCCCTTAATCCGAAGGGTTATGTATGAGTTCAAGAAGAGAGTTGTAATACAAAATGTGCAAAAATACATGGCAGCACTAGGATGAATGTTGGTATAAAGGGCGGTGGTTTAAGGATGACCACCAACACTGGAACGCTTAGTGCAGTTCCCAGAACTCTTCCAAAACTGGCAAGAAGCTGAAGTCTTCTGCTAGAGGAAGTGATCCTATTGTTTTAAAGAGGGAAACCTTCAACCATAAAAGGGAGGTCTCACCCCGCATAAAAGGTAAAACTTCAACCTGAAAAGGGAAGTCTCAACCTGTGATGGTTTAAGGATGACCAACAACTCTGGAATGCTTAATGCAATTCCTGGAACTCTTCCAAAACTGGCAAGAAGCTGGAGTCTTCTGCTAGAGGAAGTGTTCTCAATTTTGTTCCTGGAATTCTTCCAAAACTGGCAAGAAGCTGAAGTCTTCTGCTAGAGGAAGTTTCCCAGATTGCTAACTGAAGGCATGCTCAGGGGCATCTTTGTCTCTGGCTACAACTCTGAAACTGGTGTGGCAGGTTGTGGCTCAGGCTCGCTTGATGTGGCTTTGAAGCTTTGAGATGACCATCATTCCCCCCTATCAGATACAAGGTGAGATGATGGAGAAAACTCAACTGCAAGACTACTCAATACTCTGGAACAGGTTCTGACATGTGTTTGGAATATCTTCTTGGTTGTTGATTCCCATTGCCAAGAAGCGATCCATCCAAGATGAATCTTTGTTCTTGCAGGACGTTTATTTTTGAAGCATCTGTTTGAAGAATGACTGGTTTTATGACAGTGCTTACATGGATGAAGATCAAAACAATGATCTTTCATATGGCCAACTCGGTCACAGTGTTGGCATTTCATGATCTGTTGTTGTTGTTGCTGTGGAAGAGGAGCATAGTCTGGAACAGTTGAAGTTGAACTGTCATGAGGAGTAGGTGAACTGTCATGAATGAATCCAGCACTCTGAAACTGAATGGGCTTTGAGTAGTCTGGGATATGAAAGGACAAGTCCTTGTCATATCCAAGACCGGTTCTGTGCTTGTTGTGGACAAGCTGTTCCCAAGGTCTGATGATGGACTTGGGAGGTGCATCTGCATTTACAACTGCTGCTTTATTTGAATGAACTGTAAAATTATCTACTTGCTGTTGATGGGTGGTTGTCTCAATGTTTTGAACAAAAACAGGTTCAGAATGATGTCTAATTTGATGTAGCTCTTCTTGCTATAGCTGTGATTCAAGCTGCAAAAAATCGATCTTTTCTTGTGCATTTTGTATACATTTTTGAATGTCTAAAAGAGAGTCTTTGCTTATTTTCACTTTTTCATCGACATTAGATTGTATCAAAGTTTCCAATAACTCTAATACTTCATAAAATTTGGCCATTCTCGACAAAATCGATGGTCTGATATGGATTATTGTAATGACACAGACGCTGTAAAATATTCAAAGGTAAGATCAAGCTTAATGGAGATATACAACCTTTAGAAGATGATATTGAGTTGAAGGTAAAAACCAGAAAATAATGAAAACACTAATGAAAAGGGAAACAATGATGCCAATTAACTGAGGAAAATTTGAAAGTTTCCTATATGCAGTAATCAATTAGCCCACACAATTGGTCTATCACATTGCTCTTTCCTTTGTGAGAAGGCTCTACAACTTCAATAGCACGCATGCTACTGAACAATTACTTCATCATGTGTACTCTATGCATACTAGCGCAATATCTAAGCTGCTGACCTGAGTGAATTATTTAAAAAGATAAATATTTTCTTCCAAGCTTCATCATCTTCATAGCCAAATCTAATGACTAGGAGTGACCTTTCAATCTGGAATTTCTGCTTCAATGCAACAATCTCTGAGTTGTTCAGGATGATGATGAGACCAGTTACACCTTACACAAAGTTTTCAGGCCCAATAGATGCAACGAAACCACTGTTGACTATGGAAAGGGACCCACGCAGATCTGAAGAAGTGACTGTGAGAAGAATTCGAATCTTGTGCCAATGAAGCAACCACGCTATCAGTGAAGAGCATTCTAGTATTCCAGCATCCACCTTCTGCGTTCAGCTCCAAACAATGTATCTCCCATCCATGCAGTGCGTTCTTTTATATATAACTGTCGATAATCAAATAACACTGTGAGAGTCGCTTTCACCAGCAAGTCATCCAACGATGGCTGTCTCCATCAAATTTTCTAAGTGTAGTAAAAACGACAATTTTTGCAGGCATATTCAGACCCATAGCAAATGTTTCTGTAGCAAAGAGGGCTTTTATCAGACCTTCTTGAAAAAGAAGCTCCACCAATAAAGAAGCACTCAAATACAATTTTCTGAGCATCTATGATCAAAAGAAGACTCCATACGCCTGCCAGCTTGATGAGCTTTTTATATTCTACGTTTTTAATTTACAATTTTACATCGTATTATACAATATAGAACATGGAATTTTGCATAGCCAAACCCCTACAGGTTTGATGATTTGTGCAGAGAAGAAGCTTAGTCGTCAGCTCCGATAGTTGTCAACCAAGCGTCGACCTGAAACTTGTAGGGACTAGATCATTCAAAACGAAGGCCATGACAAGATGTCATATGAAAGGAAAACCAACATTCATCACCAGCTTCTTGTGCATGAGTCGACATAGGTCCAGCCTCAACAATTTCTTCCAAAAGAATTGAATCATGTGGGCTTATATCTGTTGAATGGAGATAGAAAAAAACACACGATCCTTGAAGAACAACAAATCTTTGTACCCAGTCATCAACATCTGTATCATCTATTGGAGACCATGTTAAAGATATGGAGACCGAAAGAAGGCGAGGGGATATACTACCAGCATCAGCATATTTTGGACTCGACTTTAGGAATTTCCGTAGAACTCGACCGGGCGGCGCCTCCACTTAGAACGAGCTCTCGGTTCTGTGTGTGATCACAATAGTCATCGTGCCATTAAGGGCCATTACCAAATTCACCATTAATATTAGCGCTATGATACAGAAAATGATTGTATGAAACCTGAAACAAAGGCTGGAGCGGAGAATATTGACTTTAAAGAAGTAAGGCGAGTCGAACAGATCCAGAGGAGCTGATTTTGGTTCTTTTCCGTTCAAAACAAATTTCAAGGAAGGGGGTTTGATTCCTGTGGAGATCTTGTCAGCATAAAAAAGAAACAGACGACCTTGTATATTCTGTGGTCCGAGAGGCTTGGCAATGCCAGCGATTATAACAAACAATCGAGATTTAAGAAGCCTAGATTTCAAATGGTCGAACCCATGGCAGCCACGAGCGCCTCCTCCGAAGCAGCGCTCTCTCAATTGAATTGAATAACTCTGCAAGAAGGCTGAGTATCCGCCGAATAGCGCTTAGTGGATAGGTGCGTTAATGGACAGAGCCCAGAGGCGCAGGAATATGGAACGATTTTGTATTCTGAGCGAATTTAGGGTAGCACAGGTGTGGCAGAACGACAGAGGCGTTATAACATAGTAGCGCAACAGCATTGAAACGCTTCTGACACAGATCGGAAATTTCAGAACTAATTATTTATGACATAATGCATGCCGGCCCAAACAAAGGAATACAACCCTTCAAGTTTTAGTCTTTAATGCACAGGAAACATGCACTATATACGGTTCCACTCTCAACACAATACGCCACTTAATGATTTTTATATACCATAAAAACTTCAAAATATATACGAGTTCAACGACTTCCAACTAATTTGCAGAGATGGACCATAAAAGACTCATTAAGACATAGAATCGTTGGTTTACACAGGCCACAAAAACAAGTGGCTTACACAATATTGAGAAGGTTATGAACATATCAGCTCTGATGCCATGTTAAACACACATGGACAACAAGAGAGATATGAAAGATAAAACATGCAATACAATTTTATTAACAAGAGATTTACATTTATAGTACATTATGTGACTCTTGGGTTTCACATCCCAAGGTCTCTTGGACTCCTTTTGTCCATTCGGCTTCCACACTAACCCATTGAGGATTAGGTATCCAACAGGTATAAATAAGACCAAGATATTGGGCATGAGAATTCGGTCAAAACTCTGCCTTTAGTGACGTCTTCTGTTAACAGAGACTTAATAAACCATTTGGCTAACAATTGATCAGGAACAAAAGTTTTAACCAAACAACACTGATGTCACCACTCATGAATGTGATCAGAAATGTGAGTGGAATCAAATTGTTTGAAATTGGTTAAAAATTCAGTTCTAGTCTCATATCGAATGGGTAACTGAAAATGTGTTAAGAATTTGGTAGCTAAGGTTTTGAAATTATCGAACAAAGCTCATTGTAGTTCAATATACCATTTTTCTTCCATACGAATAAGTGTGTGTTGGAAAAAACTTAAACGAATAGAATCATCATTGAGAGAGTTCGAAGAAAACCACAAGTGATAAGTCTTAACGTGTGTAGATGGGTCTTCTCTAGGATTTCCATTGAATTTAGGGATATCACTGGGAAATTTTGTGGGAACAAATGACCACCAAGGAGAATGGGAAATGGTACCATTGGTAAGCTCGGTTAGATCTGACAATTCAAGAGTTGCTACAAATGGCAACTATCTGTTGAGGTCCGAGAGGATACCCTGGGTAAGATGGGATGACTTGAGCGACATGTATCTGCGCTCTCGGATAGGGAGGATTTTGATAACCGGGATGTGTTAGCTTTTGAAATTTCACCTCAGGCTGAGAAAGGCAAATCTCAAAGCTACATCAAACCATTCAGCCTCGTAGCTAGCCCTACGGGGTAGGAGAAGACTCTCTCCGGTCTCTCTTGGAAAATTTTCAATGGATGAGATGACCAATAAGGTAACACTGATATTAGGCTAGTAAACTGATTAGAAGGATTGATTTTGAAATTTTTGGGTTTTTGGTGGCAAATTGAGGAAGTGGCAATTTTGGGTACGGGGATTTGACACAGTTTCAGCAGGGGGTTCTTTGGGGCGAGATAGGAGACAATATTGATGCCTTAAGCTGAGGTGAATGGATGAGAAAGACAGGTGAGGAGATAAGGAGGGAAAACAATAACTTTGAATCCTCCTTAAACAGTAGAAAACATTGAAATTAAACAAACTTAAAAGCAGAGCATGACAGTCATGAA
Source organism: Pinus taeda (assembly GCA_000404065.3). Classification (NCBI taxonomy): domain Eukaryota; kingdom Viridiplantae; phylum Streptophyta; class Pinopsida; order Pinales; family Pinaceae; genus Pinus; species Pinus taeda. The sequence goes on from APFE031368698.1 coordinate 85,587, forward strand.
TTCTTACTTCAACACTTCGTTTGTTTAATATGCAGAAGGAAAAGAAAGGAAATGATTCACATAACACACTTACAGGTACATAGAGAAACACACCATCAATACATGTAACCACAAGAATCCCAAAAAGGACTGCAAAACCCTGGTCTTCCTTAGCCAAAAATTGCAGAGATACAGTGGAATAATGCAATGGTAGCTTCTCCCTCAAGAGTCCAACCTTCCAACCTCTCAAAATGACTAGGAAAATACATAATATAGGCAAGCTAACCTCTTCCCTTGCCTCTAGGGGTTGAGCTCATCCTTCTAGGAGCTGTTTCAACCACTTCTAAACTAAGCACTACAAAATAGGTAGTCAAAACAACTTGCCTCTATAAACTTGGAAATCAGTTCATGCATTCAATTTTTACCCTTTACATCAATGAATCTTCTAGAAGTGTTAAACAAGAGTAAAAGTGTCTTAGAGTTGCCATAATTACATCAAAGATAATCATCTTTCACCCCAAAAAGTCAAACTGGAGCCAAACTGCGTTTTCTGGGCTGAACTGGTCAAATCTGGCAAAATTTCCTCAAAAGGTCACACACCTTTTCTCAAAGGGTCTCACACTTTTGCAGCTCTGTTTGGAGGCCTTCCCGTTATCAGAATTGGGTGCAGGATAGCTCGTTGGAAATTACTGTGAGTCTACCTTCCAAACCAACTGGAATTTTTTAATTTCGAGGTCATTTTCCCTGTCAAAACTTAATTCTCCCAAAACTGGTTTCTGCAACTCAAAAAAGGGGCAGAAAGTCAAATTTTGCATGCATTTTGACCTTTTGGAG
>APFE031368699.1:7385-27548 GCA_000404065.3 Pinus taeda
TAGTGCATTTGCTATCAAAATTGTAACAAAGCCCTTTTTCTCTTTTTTCTTCCAATTGTTGTGGTGTAACCCTTGTAGATTGTGGAAGGCTAGGAGAAACAACACTTCCATCTTTAAAGTTGTGAGGGGTAGACATCCTTGTTGCGATAATTTTACTTTCCAATATGTAACAAAGCCCTTTTACTATTTCCAATTGTTGTGGTGTTGCTCTAAAGAAGGTGTTGCTCTTTGTATCCTCATAATGTGCTATCATTTCCTCTGTGAAAATTGACCACGTAACAAGTTTTTTACGAGAACAAAGCCCGTTATACCATAAAAATTGATCCGGTTCTAAATATGAAGATGCAATACATACCTCTTGTAACAGTGGTACACCATGTAGATCAAAATATTGCTCCATCTGACATATCCAATTTACCGGATCCTTGCCATCAAACTTTCTCATCTTGCTTTTTCTTGATTTTAGGAGCTCGATCTTGAAACGACTGTAACTATGTACTTTCAGATCTTTAAGTTCTGAAATTGTGACCTGTAGTAGCCCTCTGTGTCCTCTTTCCAATGCCATCAGCTGACCCCAATTGGATTCTCCAATGAAGAGTTATGCCAAATCTCCCACAATGACCTGATTATAGACCTTTCCAGAAGAGCGAACTTGTATGAAGTTCCATGTGTCAATGTTTGGACCTTTGGCTCTAAAAAATATCTAGAAGAAACTACAGTTTGTCCTCTTTCTGTACCTTCTTACGACATTTCAATCTGATGCTTAGAGCGAAAGTTATGATGATTTTCCCCAGGTCACATGTTTTGAATTTAATTCAGGATTTTGCAAAAGGACCAACTTCCTCAGCTCCTATCTTTGAAAATATAGTGCGAAAAGTTCTAAAATTTGGACCTGAGAGTCAGTGCGATGTCTTCGCAAATGGGATTTGTTTTTAGCTTCTGAAATGTCGCAGAAAAAAAGTTATTATGAAAATGCCACGATGACCTGTTTGGAGCAGCGAAACCCTAGAATCCAAAGCTCTTATACCAAATGTTATGAAACCATCTCAAGAAAAGATAGAAAAGATAGATCAACACCTTAGAATTCAGCCTCTTCGAGGGGGAAACCTCCTTTACATTAGATAAATGAACAATTCTTGGATGATTCAAATGAAAAGACCTCCTCTCTATATATAGGAGTCTAAGGGGTCATAACATAATCAGAGCCTACATAACAATAATAATGTAAGGGCACAATAATAATAATAGTGGGCTTCTATGGGGCACAATAGTAACATTATGGGCACTACATGGGTAGATCAATATAATAAGTGGGTTGTACTAATAACAATAAGGGGTTACTCTAGTAGTATAGAGGCCTAACAGTCCCCCATTTGAAAACAGTAACTCTCCACAAGTCCCTTGCAGGTGTCCAAATGGACAAGAATTTTGGCCATTCTCAAGCATCCAAAATCTAGATAAGTTCTATCATGGTCAAGGTAAATCCTAAAATCATCCCCTATACATCTGAAGATGTATTCTAACTAGAATTGCAGTGGGAGCCCTGTCGGTCAAACCCAAATTGGTCCAGCCCCTAGATTTTCCTTTTTCAGATCAAAAAGAGGTGACCAACGTTTTAGTAGTATGGGGGTCATTTCTAAATGCCAACACCCAATTCACCTGCTCTAGCTTCAGAAAAATAATGTCAAACAAGCCCCTGGACATCGTCAAAACCGCTGGAAGTTTCTCCATCACATTGCCCCACACCTCCATAGTCCATTTCTTCAATCATCCCAGGGAGCAGTCCCTTCCCACCAACACTGTCCTTTCAGTTAGATCTGCTTTGTCCATACCTATACCTTCCCCAAAAACCAGCAAACGACCCCTCTTTCTTGATTTTGACAGTTTGGATTTATTATCGGCCTTTGCACTTGATACCTGGGCTACACTTTGCTGTCGTTCTGCCCCCTATGGATTTTCATTCGAGTCTGAGGCACGGGATTCTTCCACCTCCGAATCCTTTCTCGTAATGTCGTAAAATAAACTGGAGGGCTGAGACTTGCTTGAGGGAGCTAAGCTTGGAAAACCCTCGGTTAAAAACTCCTGATTCCTGACGGGAATGTTCACTTCTTCGTGAATGTTCATGGCTTCATTTAAACTATGCCCCAAACCACAAGACCCTTCTAACAAAATCCCTACACTACAAAGGAAATCCTTGGCATGTTGGTTTTGAGAAGTCCAATTTTGTAAATCCAATGATGATGGGATTGAAAGAAGTGGCGAGATCATGCCTTCTCCTAGGTGTACAAACCCTTTAGACACCACCTCAACCAGTTGAGAAAGGCCCAAACCCTGCATAGACACCTCCATGTCATCCATCCTTGACTCTAAATCATTCACTTGCGCTTTCGGTAAAAGGGGTGACTCCGTTCTTTGCCCAATGTGCGACATGGTAGAGATTCCACCTAGATGTTTGAAGGCATTAAACTGTTCAAGAAATAATCAATTAATTCCTCCTCCATTCATTAACACACATTAACAATGGGGAAAACTATGTTGAGACTTGGTAGGTTTGATGAAAACTGGGTCAACACCCCTTAAACCTACGATGAAGCCTTGTACTCCTCCATTACATTGCCAAGACCACCACGAGAACCACGGAAACCCCAAGATAAATGGTGGAGTTCGCGCCAACTGTTATGGAGAACAATAATTGGAGCAAGAAAAAATAATAACCGATGCATGAAAAAACAAACCCATGAGGTGCTAACCCTCAGACACCTTAGTTTTTTGTTGACATTCTTCATGGGTACCCCGATGAGATGTGCACAGAGAGGCACTGGTGTATTCCCCATGGGAATCCCTATCCCAACCATGAATAGTTAAAACTAAACTAGAGAAAAAAACCTAGGTCCGGTGTCGAAACCACTTGCCTATACTTTTTTTGAAAATTTCTGGAGGCAAAAACCAATCTTCTTTCCATGGTATCTCTCACATTGTCTTTAATAATAATAATAATAATAATAAGTTTATTAGCTAGTTTTTTTAGTTTAGGTTTTCAATATTGAAATCTATTTAATGTGTTATTGTTGTTATAATTATCTTCTCCCACATTATCTTTATTTCTAACACTTGAGTGAAACCTATTCACATATCATAATGGTTTGATCACCATGTAGGTTTTAACCCCGTACAGAACTTACCTGCATACGAATTTTAAAACACATAAAATAAGCAATGGGAGAGGATAACACATAAAACACATATACACAAAGATTTCCCCCTGGATCCCAAAAATAGGACTACTAGCTTGACTTTTCATTATGTTCCTTTCAATGTTATAATACAAATTTATACATGCCGAATCATCCAATACTATGGACTGAAAACCATCCCATCCAAAACCATGGACCGAAAACCATCGCGTCCAAAACCATGTGTGAAAAATCATGCACAAAACCATAGGTAGGTCTGCTTGACCTAATATAGCGTCCAATCCACAAAATTTTCCAGGGAAATGCCCTAGACCCCATAGAGTGGGGTTACCTGCACCCCTCAAGCCCCCAGTGACCCCACCCCCCCTGCTACGCAATCGGTGCAACGAAGGGGGAGCTTCACCCCCTTCTAACCCCCCTATTAACTATGTCAGCTAGTCATGGAAAGAATATAATACAACCCAACATTCTCCCACTTGTTTTTTTCTTTCCATAGGGGGCCACAAGAGAGCTTATTCATTTATCTAGCCCTGCAATTCCCATTGTTTCTTTACACCAAGGGAACTTCTCATAGCTCATAGATTTTATCAATGCATCTAGAGTATTCTTCAAAGTGTCCACCTTTACCAACAACGCCTTTTTCTCTTCTATCATATCCCTCACAAAGTCATACTGAACATCAATGTGCTTTGTCTTTGAATGATATGCAGGGTTCTTTGCCAAGAAAATTGCACTTTTGCTGTCACAGTCTATCCTTATAGCTCCTCGTACTAACCCCATACTTGAACACAATCTCTACAACCAAACTACTTCCTTGCTTGCATGAGTGGCTGCCATGTATTCTACCTCTGTAGTTGATAGTGCCACTACAAATTGTTTCTTACTCATCCAACTAACTGCACCTTCAAATTAGATATTCTCTGATCCAAATCTCTAGCCCAGTCTGCATCAACAAAGACATGAATATCCAACACTCTATCCAATCCTGGTCTTCCTTGGTAGCATAAACCATAATCACTAGTGCCATGAAAATACTTGAAAACCCGCTTCACTGTTGTCTAGTGTTCCTTCCCTGGTTTTGACATAAACCTGCTCAATACTCCCACTGCATGTGCAATGTCTAGTCTAGTACAGACCATTGCATACATTAGGCTACCGACTGCACTTGCATATGGAACATGGGACATGTCCTCTTCCTCTTCTTGCATCTTGGGACACTGTTCAATAGATAACCTCACATCTACAGGAATAGGAACCTTCACTGGTTTACTATCCTGCATATTAAACCTTTGTAGTATTGTCTCGACATACTTCCTCTGGTTTAACCAGAGCTTCCTCTTTTCTCGGTCTATTTTAATTTCCATGCCCAAAATATAGTTTGCAGCACCAAGATTTTTCATGTTGAATTTGGAGGACAATTGGGTCTTCAAATCCTGGATAATTTCTTTGTCATTTCCAGCCAGCAACATATCATCCACATGCAAGACTAGATAAATAACACGGTCACTAATTAATTTAAAATACACACATTGATCGGCTTTGCTTCTGGTGAAGCAAAGTCCCCATATAAATGTATCAAATTTCTGATACCACATCCTTGGTGACTGTTTAACTCAACAGAGACTTCTTTAACTTGCATACCAATTGTTTCTTACCCTTCACCGCAAAACTTTCAGGTTTCTTCATGTAGATCTCCTCTTTCATATCCCCGTGAAGAAATGTTGTCTTCACATCCATCTGTTCTACCTTAAAATCAAAAGAAGCAACAGATAAAAGTAATCTAATAGAAGTTACCTTGGCAATAGGAGAAAAAATATCACCAAAATCAATTCCCGGCACCTGCGAATAACCTTTTGCTACCAACCGAGCTTTGTATTTCTCCACCTTTCCTTCTGCATTTATCTTCTTCTTGAACACCCATTTTCTGCCAATGGGTTTTCCTTCCACCCAACAACTCCACCAAATCCCAAGCCTCATTTTTGTGCAAAGATTCCATTTCATCACCATGGCCTCTTTCCAAAGTTTTCCATCCTCTGAATCTACTACTTCCTTCACAGTTTTGGGAATCATCAATCCAGTAATAGAATAAAGAAAAATTTGAACAGAAAGTAGATGGACTATACCTTTCTAGCTGCCTTCTTTCTCGAACTGATCTTCTCACACCCGGAGTTTGTGGCTCTTCATCTTCTGATTCCTACACTGTTGTAGAGTTTGATTCTTCCTCCTTTCACTCAAACTCTATCTTCTAAGGTTCCTTTGGTTGGACTTCATGTTTAATAACATGTTTCACCTCTCTGAACACCACATCTTGGTTGTACACAACCTTCCTTGTTACTGGGTTCTAAAGCTTATAACCCTTTAAACCATCCTTATAACCAATAAAGATGCACTTTTCAAATTTACTATCCAACTTGGTTCTTTTCTCATTTGGAACATGTACATATGCATCACATCCAAATACCCTCAGACGTGAAAGAGAGGGTTTCTTACCAGTCCATACCTCTTGTGGAGTCTTATCCTCCAACGCCGATGAAGGTGATTTGTTGACTAGGTAACATGTTGTTTCCACCACCTCTACCTAGAATTCCTGTCCTAACCCGACACCACCAAGCATGCTTCTTGCCCTTTCCATCAACGTCTTGTTCATTCTTTCCACAACTCCATTTTGTTGAGGTGTATATGGAGTAGTCTTCTGTTATGCTATACCACACTTAAACAATTATTCAAATTCCTTTCTGCAAAAATATCCACCATTATCTGTCCTGAACACCTTTATCTTCTTCTCTGTTTAGTTTTCCACCAGAGCCTTAATTTTTTTAAATCTGTCAAAGACTTCAGATTTCTTCTTAAGGAAATATATCCATGTATTCCTTGAGAAGTCATCTATAAATGATACATAGTGCACAAACTTACCCAGTGATGGAATCTTCATAGGTCCAAACACATCACTGTGCACAAGATCTAATATCTGTTTCAGCCTCCTGCCACCAGAGGGGAAACTCACCCGATTCTGCTTCCCATATACACAATTTTCACAAAAATCAAAATCTAGAGAGATATTACTCATACCTTCTACCATACCTTTGCCATGAAGTATTTGAAGGCCCTTCTCTCCAATATGTCCAAGCCTTTGATGCCACAACATGGTCTTCTCTCCAGAGACCACTAGATTTTGTGCTCCACATTTAGGAACCATAGAACTGTTGCACCCATGAACAACAGTGCTGCCTTGCATCTTGTACAGAGTTCCAATCTGAACTTCCCACATCAATACCATTGCTCCATGAACCATCTTGCAGATATCCTTGTTGAACACTATTATTACACCTGCATCATCTATCTTGCTTAATGAAATCAAATTTCTTGCAAATGCAGGAATATGTAGAACACCCGGAAGTGTTCTAACCCTTCCACCTTGCAACTTCAACTTTACTTTTCCACGACCAATGATTCTAGCATTCCTATCATCCCCTAAGAAGACATCACCACCATTGTATTTCTAATACTCGTAGAACTACTCTCTATGGGGAGTGAAGTGAAAGGATTCACTTGAGTCAATCAACCATGCCTCATGATATACATGTGTACTTGAAGAAGCCAAGTACACATCCTCACCTTCATCTAAGGTGGTTTTCACCTCTGCAGAAGGAGTATCATTAGATCCCTTTCCTTTGTCAAGAGCTTTAGATTTACAGTCCCTTTCATAGTGCCCTTCCTTTCCGCATTTCCAGCACACAACCTTTACAGGTTTTCTTGGAGATTTAGATCTACCTCTAGATTTAGATCTCCCACTCAATAACTTATTTTTGTTTCTATTCTAGGACCATCCTCATACAAACAAGGCATCACCATTTTGGCTATCCATATTTTTCCATCTCTTCTCCTTCGTCAGCAAGGATGAGACTATTTCATCAAACTGCAAGGCAGTTTCATTGCTACCAATTGCAATAACCAGACTATCCCACGAATTTGGTAGAGAACACAACAAACTAATGAAATTATCTTCATCTGAAATTTTAATATCAACAGATAATAATTAACTTACCATAGTATTAAATGTGTTTAGATGTTCTATCATCGAGTCTCCATCTTTCATCCTCAGGTTATATAGCTTTTTCTGTAGGAATAGTTTCTTCACCTAAGACATAGATTGGTATAAAGTCCCTAACTTGTCCCACAAAGCCTTCACCGTAGCTTCCCATGATACATTCAACAATACTAAATCCAAGACACATAATCGTATTGTGCTCTTAGCCTTCTGATCCAACTTCTTCCATTCTTCATCGGAAACTACTGTTGGTTTAGTACCCAGATCTATCGCGATCCACTAATCTTTATCCACCAATAGATCCTCCATCTTGAGTTTCCATAACTCAAAACTCTCACCATTAAATTTCTCGATCTCTATCTTTTCACTGCTTTCCATCTTCTTTCACCACCAGAATCTATCCCACAGATCTCCCACTAAATAGGGTCTACCACAAGCCCGAGCAAAACCCCTTAGCAACAAAGGCGTCCCCTTGAAGCCAAATAGCTTTGATTCAAAGTGTAGGTTTTAACCCTGTACATAAATTACCTGCATACGAATTCTAAAACATAGAAAATAAACAATAGGAGAGCATAACACATAAAACACATATACACAAAGATTTCCCCCGGATCCCAAAACCGATACTACTAGCTTGATTTTTCATTATGTTCCTTTCAATGTTACAATACATATTTATACATGCCGAAGCATCCAATACCATGGATTGAAAACCATCTCATCCAAAACCATGGACCGAAAACCATTGCGTCGAAAACCATGTACGAGAAATGATGCACAAAACCATAGGTAGGTCCGCCCAACCTAAAATAGGGTCCAAAAACAAAATTTTCCAAGGCACTGCCCCAGACCCCATAGAGTGGGGTTACCTACACCCCTCAAACCCCCAGTGGACCCCCCCTGCTACACAATTGGCATAACGAAGGGTGGGCTCTGCCCCCCTTCTAAACCCCCAATTAACTACATCAACTAGATGTGGAAAGAAAATAGCACAACCCAACATGCCATTTCCTTTGAAATCCTTGTTAGATTAAACAACAAATTAATCAACACTCAAGATGCCCAAGCCTTGTGATTGATGTTTTCTTTGGATTCATTACTATATTTAGTTTTAATTGCATCATATAAGATTTCTTTAATTTTGCAGGAGGTTAAATATTCTACAATTCTCATTTATTCTAAAATTATTGTTTTTAATGTAAATTTGATTTCTTTGAATTCCACAAATTATTTTAAATGGGAAACTTCCTCCTTATCATTCTCTTCTCTATGAACCCGATTGATGTTTCAAGATTTATATTGGGCTTGGTATGAGGATATATGGTAAGTTGTTTTGTTGAGATCCCATGAGAAATGGTCATGTTACCAAACCTATAGCCAATATAAGCATCTATAGTGGCGAAGCATGGCCTTACCAAGATTAAAGGATATCCTCCCAGAGAAGACTTGGATTGAAGGACCTTAAAGTCGGTGGAATATCCCCATGAATATACTAAGATCACTACATCTTCCAAGGTTAACTCTAGTTTGATAGTTGATCTATCAACAAGTTATACCACTATGGGGGTCTTCTTGAGATGAAAAGGTCCTAGAGATTCCATGGTTTCATGAATCATAACATTTTATGGAAGCCCTAAGGTCAATCAACATGATTGCAATGCGAGTATGGTTGATCTACACATTAACTACTAGGCTCCTAGGGTTTCAGTATTTGGCCATGAGAACTCTCCCATTATAAGGTATGATAAATTTCCCATAACATGAATTGTTTGAGGATCATTTCCTTTCCTATTAAGTTTCCTTAGAAACAATTTGCTTACCAATTTCGATTAAGTAGGGATATCCTTGATTACCCGGAATAATGATATTCCAACACCCATATTTTTAATATCACCTCAAAGATCAAATTCAAGCTAAGTAATTGGTTTCTCTAGGTAGAATCTTTCTAGGTAAGGAGGAACCCATGGTTCTTGGTGAACTTGGCTTATTCTTGAAGTATCTAGAGATTGAATCAATTCCAGATCTTTATTTAGAACTTCCTCATTGAGATCTTCAATATCTAAAATAAGATGTTCTTTGTTTAGGGTCTTCCATAATCTCAAGTGAATATCATGGAAATCTAAGGAAGAGAAGGAGTAAGTTGTGTAATTTTCAAGCCCACTACTGTGGCCTAGTTGGGATGCCTTACTGTTAATGGGGTTATGAACAGGTTGAGAAAGTAGTTGTGCTCGATGAGGGATGATGTCATTGGTTGCGTTTATGTAGAGGGAAAAATTTACATGTGGGTTTCATGAGCTATTGAGGGCCTCCAAAAGTGAGATTCATCAACCCTTGCTTCCAAAGTTTATACTACTAAATATTGACCCAATTTATCATGACAATTTGTCATTTTTTTGTTGATTTTTTGTCACTATAATGAAAAAAGGAGATGTCACAAAAGGTTGTTTACACTGTAGTTGTAATTTCGACATCTTATTTTTCATCAAAATTATGACAAGAATAGTCGTCAAATCTCTGACATATGTTCGTTGAATATACTTGTTGAAATTTTGTCAAGATTTTGATGAATGCTCCCATATATTCCTTGAAAATCATTGTTGTGTGATCTGCTGAAAGTCGACTTCTTCTAACAAATTTCCCATTGTGACAAGATAATATGTTGTAGAAAGTTGCATTAGAAGAATGATGTCGGCAAGAATTTTATGAAAATACTTTATAATAAATTTTCCATCGTTATTATGTTTGTGTTGTCCAAATGTGAGTCAAAAGATCGATAATGTCGCAAAATTTTCAGAAAGATATTATGACGAAGCTACCATAGTTGTGAAATTTGTGCCCTCGAAATGGGTTTCGGAAGACTGACACCAGGGCATTGTAAGACCAATGGAATTTTGAAGGAAACAACATCAAAGACCAATATCATTGGTAATTAAAAAAAATGGGCAGGCTTCCATCTATTGTAGAATGTAACTAGGTTCGGTCTTCATAATGGCATGATCATTGTCAATGTTGAAATAAAAGGAATAAAATTATTTTTGTATGCCTTGCTACATGGGTTTCATGAGAAAGTATTTTATTTGTTAGTGGCACTCATTGAGAGCCTTAGGATTTATTATTGAGTCAAAGAGTGAATGTCATATGAAGAAGCTCTTCTTGAGAATATGAAATATATATATATATATATATATATATATATGATTCTATGTCTAAGTCAAAATAGCCCTCCAAAAGACAAGCATGGATCTCTTTGAAGTTGGCCTCTAAGATGAATAAAAACTCATGTTGGCTCACAATAAAATGGGACACCTATCTTCGTAGATCATGTTGGCTTATTATGGACAAAAAACTACTATATATACCTTGTTGATGTTCACATAAGAATAGGTTCAGAACTCAAATCCTCTACAATTTTGGGTGGGTACAGTCTGAGATTTTCGCATTATAGTGAAAGGATTAGATTTCGAATGGGTAATCACAGTGAATGAACTTTTCATATCCGAGTCTTTCAGTGGAGATGACAGGTTTGAATTTTCTTCTGAAGTATTGGTGTAAAGTATAGAGAACAATTAAGTGATATTCAGATTTGTGGAGAGCTCAGATTTATCACTATCGGGAATTGAGATATCTTGTCGGATGGAGAACATAATGAGATCAAACCTTTGGCATAGTCATCAAGTAATTAAAATATCTAAATTTGGTGTCATTGTAGAAAGTAACTCAGAAGCCTCTCTATTTTCATAAGAATAATAATTGTGAAGATTATGTGATTCAACCTCCATTACAGTCATCAAAGAAAAGAGACTTGGTGATGGTACAATGAAGTATACCTCTATATTGGTGCAGTAAGGCCTCATTGATAACACAATAATTCATTGCAACTACAATTTGTATTATCTTTGTGGTGAAGATCTCAGTTTCAAGGAAGCAATGAGATCTCAGTGTTAAGAATGAGGGATCTTAGTAGATCACAGTATCCAAATAATGATGAAGATCATGAAGAGGACTGTCAAGAGATCATGTGGCTTGATCTTGGAAGGGATACTAGGTCAAGGCTATTGGTTTTGGCATTCGTAAATTGGAATCTTTATAACAACAATTTCTATGGGTTTTCCTCTCAAAGAGTGAGTGTTTTTGGCCCTGGTAGAAAGCAAACATCTTGTGTCCTTGTCTCTTTTTTTTGGTAACTATTTGATGAACTAAGAAGACACACTCTAATAATAACAAGAGAATATTGTGTTAATAAGGAAAGTTAAAAATGCCTCACAAATTGTTATCATGGCAAAGAAGAATCTCATTAACTTAATTTTCCCTATATTCTTCAACATGGTATCAGAGCTAAGGTGTTGAAGTCAAATGAAGGGAAGAAAAGAGACATTCAAGGATAAAGTTTCAAGAAGGGCATCAAAGAAAGTTGAAGAATTTCAAAAGGATCAAGATCTACATTCAAGGATGAAACCCTAGATCAAACAAGCAGTCTACAACAATAAGAACTTTTGTATCTATAGTCATCATCAAAAGGCCACCAAGACTTTCATCAAGTTGAAACCCTATAAGCAGTCCTGATCTACACTATAAGAAAAGTCAATGTCATCTTCACAAGAAAGGATAATCTCATTACCCTAGAAGAATATTATCTGAAGAAGTAGCAAATCGTCCTCATCATAAGGAGCAACCTTTTCTATTGAAGAAAGGCTTTTTCATCTGAAAGAATATCATCCAAGACGAATCTATAATCATCAAAGTGATCAAGTGGAACAGTTCATATTCACTTGTCAAGCAAGTATCTTTCATTTTATAATCAAGTTTGGTTAAATGAATTTGTGTGTGCAAGGAGTTTTATAAATCGGTTGGGTCATCGAAATTCATTGCATAAGAAAGGAGGACAGATATAATCCATGGAAGAGAACTCATTGATGTCTATGGAAAAGTATCTAACAGTCAATCATTATTTGAATGCATGTAAAATCATCAAGGGACTCATAAGATTATTATGAAATTAGCCAAAGGTCCTCCCATCCCTATGTAGCAAGAGAGGAGACATAAAAGAAATATATGAAATGTTAGAAGATATACTCTTTGAAATGCAATGAAGAAGGTCATATCACTTAGACTTGATTGAAGCTATCAAAGAATGAAGGAATATCTTCATGATATCTCAATTGATAGATCTGAGAGAGATGATAAGAAGATAATCATCATTGATCTCACTGATAGGAAAAGTAACAATTTTTCATGAACAATAAGGTTACCTTATTCGATAAATTTTGCTCTCTATGCTATATAGAAAAAGGTGAGTTGAGGAAAAAAAGGTTGAAGGTTAAAGGAATCAAACATTTGTAGAAAGGAAATAGAATTTTGGTCCTCAAACAAGACAAAATAGTGCTATGGGAAGCTTATGAAAAGAAAGCTCATATCACCATAAATATGGAGGAAGATGAAGAAAAGGGCCTAGGAAAGAAGGACTAACAGATCTACTATTATTGGGATGGTATCCATCACAAAAGGGTCTTATCATAAGCTCTTAAATATTTTGTTATAGATATGACCATGATAATAAGATGTATTGTGGGATCATGGAAGCATTAGAAACAACAGCTCATGACATCACCATGGGAATCATAAAGGAGAAAATCCATGGCAGACAAACATGCAGGATATAGCTCTTGGGAAACTCATTGGACATTGAAGGAAAGGATGAAGTCATCTAGGACAAGGATCGTCATACATCAAGTCAAAAAGGAAACAGCTGCTAGATGGGGATATATAATATCCTCAATGTTCTATGATGGAATCTTCATCGAAGGGTTCACTAATCTAGAGAGGAAGCAAGTGTTTCATCAAAACTCCCACTTGTGGAGTTGATGGGATGATGGTATGATGACATGAGAGATGAAGTAGATCAAGGCATTAAAGATATTTTCAATCAAGGAAGTTGTTGGAAGAAGCCTAGATGACCTAAAGGTAAAATGAGGTATGTATGCTTGTATTTGATATTATAAAGTTATGCCATATGGTTGCAGGTAACATGGATCATTACTTATATCTTGAGAAGCATGATAAAGAGAAAAATGGTCTCCTGCTCTGAAAGGATGTAGGAAGGCATAAGTCACACTAGATGAAATCAACATAATATGTCCTCATACGAAGTATGAGGTGGTTCATTACAAAGAAGAAATTCTGATTGAAAACTCCTGGGAATGGAATGTGTGAGGGAGGAAGAGATCTTGAGATATGCAACCGTGATGAAGGTGATCAACATCAAAAATACCAAGAATACTTGACTAGGAAATCTCCCGGAAAGATATGAGACTCTCATGGAAAATATGGAGACCCTTGACAATGGATATCTTTGGGAGATCTGTCAACATGTATGCAGTATGTTAATACCCACAGGAAGATATCATGATGAAGAGCCATCTCGTAAGGTACGATTTTATGTTATGTTTTAATTTGTTGAACAATATCTAGATGAGTGCATGCAAGGCTACTCGAGAAAGAGTTGTAAGCACATGTACAACTAACATTAATGTGGTGGTGGAAATTCTTGAAAGAAACAAGATGAGGAAGAAGTAGCCATATGATGAAGGTTCCAAATATGTATCAAGAAGGCCACTTTCCATGAAGAAGGGAATGAATTTATGGACTAGGAAGGAAAGTGATCGATGGTTGTTGCTCTGCAAGAAATAAGATCGACTAAATTTCATGACATCAAGGAAATAAATTGATTAAGCAGCTAAGAACCCATGAAGAAGAAGATGCTGATGAAAAGGAGAGTCCCTAGTTAAGAGGGGGCTCTGACAAGTCCCTAATTGAGAGGGAGCTTGGGCAAGTTCCTGGTTAGAGGGAACTTGGGTACATTCCTTTACAGGAATGGGCATTTCTTCGCTAGTTAAGAGGGAGAGATAGACACAAAATTCTTATCTTCACTTGGGAAGAAATAATGGAGGATTGGGTAATCATATGGCATCTAATGCTCTTTTAGGATGTGTAGGGAATCCAAGATAAGAGTAGAAAATAGGACCGATATTTATTGAGGGTTGGGAACCTAAGACAACAATAGTCTTAGAAGTTCATACTTAGTCGACACCCAAGTGGGTATGTACCTTGAGAGACAATGATGAAGGTTTCTATATTCATTGGTCTCACCACCATTGTGCTCTGATCTAATGAGAGATAAAGTTTTCAATCAAGTCCTTGCTATGGAAATAATGTTGGTTACTATGATGCTACATATATGGGTTACCAATCTAATTATTCTTATGAGAAATTCTTCAGGTTGATAATGACCAAGTACCATTATGAATACCTCCCTAGTTAAGAGGGAGTGTTGTAGAATGTAACAAGGTTCGGTCTTCATAATGGCATGATCTTTGTAAATGATGAAATAAAAGAAATAAATTTATTTTTGTATACCTTGATACATGGGTATCATGAGCAAGAAGTTTATTTGTTAGTGGCTCCCATTGAGAGCCTTAAGATTTATTATGGAGTCAAAGAGTCATTGTCATATGAAGAAGCTCTTCTTGAGCATATGAAAAATATATATATGAGTCTATGTCTAAGTCAAAATATCCCTCCAAAAGACAAGCATGGATCTCCTTGGAGTCGACCTGAAAGATGAATAAGAACTCATGTCATCTAATAGTAAAATGGGACACATCTCTTCATAGATCATGTCGGCTTATTATCGAGACAAAACTACTATATATACCCTGTTGATCTTCACATAAAAATAGGTTAAGAACTCAAATCCTCTGGAATTTTTGGTGGTTACGTTCTGAGATTTTTTGCATTATAGTGAAAGGTTCATATTTTAGATGGGTAATCATAGTGAATGAAGTTTACATATCTAAGCCTTCTGATGGAGATGATAGGTTTAGATTTTCTTTTGAAGTATCGATGATAAAGCATAGAGAAAAATTCAGTGATATTTAGCTATATGGAGAGCTCAGATTTATCACTATCAGCAACTTAGATATCTTATCAGATGGAGAACAATTATGAGCTCAGACCTTTGGCACAGTCATCAAGAAATTCAAATCTCTAGCTTTGGTGTCATTTCCATAAGTAACTCGAAAGCCTCTATATTTTCATAAGATAATAATTGTGAAGATTCTATAATTCAACCTCCATTACAGTCATCAAAGAAAAGAGACTTGGTGATGGAACGGTGAAGTATACCTCTATCTCAGTGCAGTAAGGTCTCATTGATAACACAACAATTTGTTGCAACTGCAATTCATATTATCTTTGTGGTGAAGATCTCAGTGTCAAGGCAACAATGAAGATCTCGGTGTCAAGAATGAAGGATCTCAGTAGATCGCAGTATCGAGATAATGATTAAGATCTCGAAGAGGACTTTCAAGAGATCATGTGTCTTGATATTGGAAGGGTTACTAGATCAAGGGTCTTGGTCTTGATATTCATCAATTAGAATCTCTATAACATGAATTTGTGTAGGTTTTCCTCTCAAAGAGGGATTTTTTGGCCCTGTCAAAAAGCCAACATCTTTTGTCCTTGTCTCTTTTGTTTTGGTAACTATTTGATGAACTAAGAAGACACACTCTAATAATAACAAGAGAATATTGTGTTAATAAGAAAAGTGTAAAATACCTCACAAATCGTTATCATGACAAAGAAGAATTTCATTAACTTAATTTGCCCTAGATTCTTCAACACCATATAGACATTCAAAGGCCCTAAAGAAAACTCTTCATTAACTCAGGCACATATAAGATTAAATCTTTTTCAAAAAATCACCTAATGTATAGTGGAATGGGGTGTTTTAGTGAATAAAAAAAGTTCATATATATTCATTGATGCCACTACCGTTAAAGTTTATGGAAATAATTATAAGAATGGTTGTCTACAAAAATTATGCCACTAATGTTATTTTTTAGAATGATGTGCACATACTACTTCAAAATGGTACTTTAAGGGAGTGACTAGAACAAGATGATTCATGCCCAAAAAATTTACCCCATAAAAGTTTGAAATTCAAAGGGCGACATAATCCCCTCCCTGCAATTGATTTCTAAGATAGTGGAATGTATGGTGAGAGGAAAAGGGTGGGCTTTACAATCAGTCATAGTCACTTTGAAAATGATTGTGAATTAAGAGACCATTATACCTAACAAGCCCTTGTCAATATTGAAGTTGAGGTATAGATACATGGAAAGAGACCTTTATATGAGAATTGTTTTATTTGAGTAAGAGAACAAGAACTATAACTTAAGGTTGTAGTAGAGGTTCAATAAAATAATCCATTCTATTTGGTTGTAGTGACTATGCGTTAAAGTTGCAACAATTGATGCTTAGAGTTGCAGGAGCTATGAATTGGGGATGTAGCATATGCTACTTGGAATAAAACAAATTATATATAAAGGAAAACATATATATTGAGATATCATTATACCTGACAAGTCCTCGTCAATATTGAAGTTGAGGCATAGATACACAGCAAAAAACTTTATATGATAATTATTTTATTTTAGTAAGGGAATAGAAGTTGTAAATGACTGGTATGATTGGCTCTGACCTCCTGACAATGACTGGCAGTGCTTGTCTCTCGGGTGACCTTCTGACAATGACCTTCTGGCAATGACCACTAGCTCTCAGCTGGCCCTATGGCAATGACTTCCCGACAATGACCACTGGCTCTCGTCTGACCTTCTGGCTCTTACTGGATATAACTGATATAGATTGCTTCAATAAAAAATAAAAATTGTGTCATATGAAATGAGTTATGGTTTTTTTGACATGTTGTATTGATGGACAAGAAATATCATATGATTTGGACAAGGAAGCTAAGAAATCACCAAAATAAGATCATTGTTACTCTTGAGGGCGACGGTGAGATAATCGGAAGATTGGAAAATGGATAAACCTCAGAACCCTGCTAGCAGTTCACATATCCGAATTTTGATCTAAGAGCTCCAGCAATACAATTGTAATATATTTGCGACAACACAAACTGTGGATAAACCTCAGAACCCTGGTAGCAGTTCACATATCCGAATTTTGATCCAAGAGCTCCACCAATGTAATTGTAATATATTTGCGACAACGCAAACTATAGGTGTGGAGAGAGCTCTCCAACACTGCGCCAAGCTGTAGGTGTGGACACTCTCCAACACTGTGGAAGCTGTATGTGTGCTCTATCAAACCATAAAGGGAAAAGTCTGGCTCCCAGCAAGGAGACTGTGACTCTTCACAGTTTTATAGAAAATATTGGGGAAGCTCACTCACTGAAATTTGTGGAAAGATTATTACAGGTAACGGTACTCTTCGGAAGGAAACTGGTGTAACTTGAATAACATCGTAACTAATTAATAACGGTTGAAAATCAATCTAATGATCTAGACAATTTTAATTGTTTAACATTCAGATCAACCATTCATGAAGGGACAGGTGCATGAAGGGACAAGTGGTTTGGGAGGAGTTACTTTTAGTGAGAATGCCTTATAGCCTAAAAATAATGGATAATTGCTTAAAATGAATAAAAATATTACTTCAATAAAAATTAAAAATTTTGTCATATGAAATGAGTTATGGTTTTTTTCACATGTTGTATTGATGAACCATGATATTAGTCCATGATATTGTAAAAAACTATATTTATAGATTTAGAATAGTCATAATAAAGTGAGTGAATCTCTATTGTTAAGAATCTTGTTACATGTTTTTTAAAATATATATAAAATATAGATTTTTATTAATAAAAATAATAATAATAAATAATATAAAATAAAATTACAATTTAATTAATTTAATGATTAATTGTTTTGATGTTAATTATGGATGAGATTGTGCTTAATTTAATGCTAGTTTTAATATAATTAAATCACTTTTTTTCATTTCTTAATACATGAGAATGAAAATAAAAATATTAAGTTGTATTTTATTTATAAAAGAAATAAAATAATTTTTCAGAGGGGGGAGAACCCCTTGAAGAAGCTATATATATGTCATAATAAATTGTACAAAAAGTACATAAAGCCATGGCCCATATATGCTGCAGCGCAGCCTCCGTAGACTCGATACAGCCGAGGGGCGTGTAAACCGATTGCCCCCAAAAGTTAATACACTCGGTGTCCCCACCGTTCAAACATAACTCGTGATATATATATATATATATATATATATATATACTATAATATATATTATACATTCTAATCATAATATTCACACAACACAATCTTATACCAGAATTTACATTTAAATAATCTTAATTTTCTATTATAAATTGTTTTTAATATATAAATAAATTAATATTAAAAAAAAATTAATAATTTAAATCTCTAATTTCAACAAATTTTCGACGAAAATTAATTTAAAAATAAATAAATTAACAGCTCGGCTTGTAAATGCTATTCGTTGATAGCTGCATTAATCATTTAAGTAAATGTAGAGCATGATAATTGGTTTAAAATCACAATTTACAATTGTAGAAATAACAGGTTTATCCCACGCCTTCAGCATTGTTAAAGGTTTATCCCACGCCTTCAGCATTGTCAAATGTCATTACTAGTAGATGTGTCCCATTTTCTTAATTACATAAATAAATATTTTTAATATTTTGAAGGAACTGGGATTTTTTTCACAAATGCCCACCTATACTAATTCTCCATAAAAAACTAGACAATTTTCAATTGCAAAAGATTTACTGCTAGAAACAAATTGCTAAGCTTCAAGAGTTTTTCTCTGAAACCCTCACAATGCTATAAGCAGTTGTACTCCTTTGACTGTTTCTTCATGTTACTGAAAAAGGAGAAAAGCCATGCAATTATATGCGACAACAATTCTTGAGATTTAAAGAATGCAGAAATAAAATTGACAGCACATATCGATATCTCGCAAATAATGCATAACCCATACAGAAAGTGTGTCCTCAGAATTAAGCAGAGGATGCCATGATTCACTCGAGAGCCGAAATATCCTTTGATTTTCGTAAAGAATGGAGTCTCTAGAATAACTTGCCAACTTTCTGATTTTGATTTCACTACCCCACCATACCATGATGGATACATGATTATTAACATGAACATGGTGCACATCACTGAGATGGAGACCTCATGGAGACCTAACGGAGGTCGCCGCAAATGTTGCCGAAGACAGGGCAGGACATTGGATGTCCGATAGTTCCGCACATCGAAGTGGCTATCTCGCCATTCGCCATTCACCTTTCTCCGTTATCTGAATCAGAATATTTTCCGACCGGTTACAATTCCCCGACAATTCCTTCGCCTAGGTAGACTAGGCCATAGAGGAGGCGCTTTACGCTGCAATTGATCTTGGGCCATCCAGTCGAAGATAGATTGATCCAGATTTAAACAAGAATGCAATAAAATACAGAGATAACCATATACACAAAGATACAATGGAAATAATGCTTCATGTCATTAATGGAAAATACCGAAATATGCTTAGAACTAGAAATGAAAATAAACTAGCTAGGGCGATGGTAGCTTATCTCTGAGAAGAGATGTGGCGGCTACATGCCTCTGAACTGTTCTGAACTTTGTTACAATGAGGCTCGAAGGCCTATTTATTGTTGAGAAACAATGGAAAACCCTTCACATTCCAAAACCTACCCCTAGAAGATTAAACGCCAAATTGTGGGCCCCGTTTTGGGTAAATTGGTACATCAATTTCCCGGGGTCGTAACTTTGGCATACGATCTCCGTTTGACGCGTATGATAGCTCGTTAGAAAGATCTATTCGAGAACTACCACTTTGGGAAGGGTAACATCATTCCATGGACCCATTGTTGCCCCCATATTTCCCAAAAAACAGCGTTTAGGGCCTCAAAACGGCTCCGGAAGTTCAGGACCCGAAAAAAACTGCTAAAAATAGTAAATTGTGCTACAATTATGGAAACTAAAAAACTGAAAGAGATAGTTGTGGGGGTCCAAATGGGAT
>APFE031368704.1:0-13774 GCA_000404065.3 Pinus taeda
TGCAATGCATGGTTATCTGAATACAGTCTAAACTCCTTGGACATCAAGTAATGTCTCGACTTCTTCAAACATTGCACCACTGCATAAAACTCCTTGTCATAAGAAGAATATTTCTTCTTGGTCTCATTCATCTTTTCACTAAAATAAGCTACAGGTCTGTCCTCCTAACTCAAAACAACTCCAGTGGCTTCTCACCTAGGATCACACTTTACTTGGAAAGGTCTATTAAAATCAGGCAAAACTAAAATAGGTTTTTTTGTGATCTTCCTTTTCAACAGCCAAATGTTCCTTTCTGCTTCAGCCATCCATTTCAATGGTTGTCTGTCATTCCTTATTATGTCAATAATAGAACCATTGATATTACTAAAGTTCCTTATGAATTTTCTATAAAAACTAGCAAGACCGTGAAAACTTCTTACCTCAAAGACACTTGTTGGTGAAGGCCACTCCAT
The DNA here is from genome assembly GCA_000404065.3 of Pinus taeda. NCBI lineage: Eukaryota > Viridiplantae > Streptophyta > Pinopsida > Pinales > Pinaceae > Pinus > Pinus taeda. The sequence goes on from APFE031368704.1 coordinate 453, forward strand.
GATAGCTTTGATGTTCTCTGGATCAATCTTTAACCCATTGGAAAAAACAGCAAAAGCAAAATACACCAATTCTTCCTTCATGAATGAACACATCTTTAAATTTAGTAGTAACCTCTCTTGTTGAAACCTTTGTAAGACATAATTCAGATGTCTTATGTGTTCCCCCTTAGACCTGTTGTAAACTAATATATCGTCCAAATATACTATTACAAACTTACCCATAAATTCCTTCAAAACTTCATTCATAAGTGCCATAAATGTACTAGGGGCATTCTATAATCCAAAAGGCATTACCATCCATTCATATAATCCTTAATTCATTTTAAAAGCATTTTTCCACTCATCTCTCTCTCTAATTCTGATTTGATGATAACCACTTTTAAAATCTAACTTTGTAAAATACCTAGATCCACCCAAACAATCCATAAAATCTTCAATTCTACGTAAAGGAAATATGTACCGGATTGTTATCTTATTGACTTCCCTCGAGTTAGTGCATGTTCTTCAACCTCCATCCTTCTTTAGGCTCAACAATGTTGGCATTGTGCAAGGACTCAAACTTTCTCTAACCAATCCCTTGTCTAACAATTCCTGAACCTATTTCCTGATCTCTTCATTCTCTATGGGAGTCATCCTGTAAGCTGCTTTATTACATAGTTTTTCTCTTGGAATAAAATATATGTGATGACTAATTTTTCTAATGGGTGGTAACTCATCAGGAAAATCATCTACATTGATATCACAATAATTGTCCATCATCTCTTGAATTTCAATTGGTGAATCAAAAACTTTTGTAGAAGTAAGTATTATCTTGGGTTTGCAAACCAACACAAAATTTACCTCATTTTCCTCTATCTGCAGTAAGTAATCCTTTCCACTCAACAAAAGGGTCCTTGGTTCATGTTTCCTCAATGTATCTTCCTCTTTTATTGGTAGAAATGTATGATTGACACCATCTTTGCTGAATTTGTAGGTGTTCTTTCCATCATGCATAGCTCCTCTATCATACTTCCATGGTTTACCCAATAATATATGACACACATCCATAGGCATCACATCACACAAAATTTTATCTTTATACTTTCCCAACTACAACTCCACTTCACATTGTTCATTTACTACCAACTGATGTCCCTTTTGTAGCCATGACACCTTGTAAGGTGTTGGATGTTTCTTTGTTTTCAATTTCAACTTCTCCAGCACTTCTGTAGAGAGAAAGTTATCAGTGCTGCCATTATCGACTATCATCTGACAGCATTTTCCTTGAACATTGCATGGTTATCTGAATACAGTCTAAACTCCTTGGATATCAAGTAATGTCTCCACTTCTTCAAAGACTACACCACTGCATAAAACTCCTTGTCATAAGAAGAATATTTCTTCTTGGTCTCACTCATCTTTCCACTAAAATAAGCTATAGGCTTTTCCTCCTAACTCAAAACAACTCCAATGGCTTCTCACCTAGCATCACACTTTACTTGGAAAGGTTTATTAAAATCAGGCAAAACTAAAATAGGTTTTTCAGTGATCTTCCTTTCCAACAACCCAAAGTTCCTTTCTGCTTCAACAGTCCATTTAAATGGTTTTCTTTCCTTCCTTATTGTGTCAATAATAGAAGCATTGATGTTACTAAAGTTCCTTGTGAATTTTCTATAAAAACTAGCAAGACCGTGAAAACTTCTTACCTCAAAAACACTTATTGGTGAAGGCCACTCCATGATAGCTTTGATCTTCTCTGGATCCATGTTTAACCCATCAACAGAAACAACAAAACCTAAATACACCAATTCTTCCTTCATGAATGAACACTTCTTTAAATTTAGTAGTAACTTCTCCTGCTGCAACCTTTGTAATATAATTTAGATGTCTTATGTGTTCCTCCTTAGACCTGTTGTAAACTAATATATCATCCAAATATACTATTACAAACTTACCTATAAATTCCATCAAAACTACATTCATAAGTTTCATAAATGTACTAGGCGCATTGATAATCCAAAAGGCATTACCGTCCACTCATATAATCCTTCATTGGTTTCAAAAGCAATTGTCCACTCATCTCCCTCCCTAATTATGATTTGATGATAACCACTTTTTAAATATAACTTTGTAAAATACCTAGCTCCACTGAAACAATCCATCAAATATTTGATTCTAGGTAAAGTAAATATGTACTTGATTGTTATCTTATTGATTTCTCTCGGGTCAGTGCACATTCTCTAGCCTCCATCCTTCTTTGGGCTTAACACTGTTGGCACTGTGCAAGGACTCAAACTTTCTCTAACCAATCCCTTGTCTAACAATTCTTGAGCCTGTTTCCTGATCTCTTCATTCTCTATGGGAGTCATCCTGTAAGCTACTTTATTAGGTAGGTTTGCTCCTGGAATCAAATCTATGTGATGACTAATTTTTCTAATGGGTGGTAACTCATCAGGAAAATCATCTACAATTGTATCACAATAATTGTCCAGCATCTCTTGAATTTCAATTGGTAAATCAGAAACTTTTGTGGAAGTAATTATTACCTTGGGTTTGTAAACCAACACAAAACTTACCTCATTTTCCTCTATCTCCTATAAGTACTCCTTTCTACTCAACAAAAAGGTCTTTGTTTCAGGTTTCCCCGATGTATCTTCTTCTTTTATTAGTAGAAATGTATGATTGACACCATTTTTGTTGAATTTGTAGGTGTTCTTCTTTCCATCATGCATGTCTCCTCTATCATACTGCCATGGCCTACCCAACAATATATGACACACATCCATAGGAATCACATCACACAAAATTTTATCTTTATACTTGCCCAACTGCAGCTCCACTTCACATTGTTCATTTACTACCGACTGATGTCCCTTTTGTAGCCATGACACCTTGTAAGGTGTTGGATGCTTCTTTATTTTCAATTTCAACTTCTCCACCACTTCTCAAGAGACCAAATTATCAGTTCTTCCATTATCGACTATCATTTGACAACATTTTCCTTCAACCTTACACATAGTCCTGAACAAGGCCTTCCTTTGTGTTGGTTCAACAACATCCTTTGTTGGCTTTAGCAATACTTTGTTAACTACCAAATATTCTCTTCTCTCTGGTATATTTTCTTCTTCTGTCATCGTTGCTACTTCCTCTTCAGTTTGATCAACAATTTCATTTCTCTGAGATGTTCCTACATTTTATGGGCACTCATAGGCTTTGTGTCCCAGCTTGTTACATCTGCAATATCTAACTTCTTTTCCTCTACCTCTGCCTCATATTCCTCTGGAAAAACTCCCTCTACCACTTGCATCATCTCCTGTGGTGCATGTTGACTTAAACTTCTACTAGCTCCATCACCAAGTGTGATAGATCTTCCTCTACCACCTTGTCTTCCCCTTCTATGGAAAGTACCTATATTTCTAGTAGACTGCTTTCTCATGAGTTTTTCTTCAAATTTCAGTACCATCTGACAAGCCTTTTCTACTGTTTTGGGAGAAAGTACACTTATCTCATATTGAATGTCCATTCTAAGACCATTCACATATCTGGCAACCTTCGCATCTGTATCTTGGATTTTCCCAGCTCTTATGCTCACCTTGTAAAATTCCTCTATGTATTCCTTTACTATCATAGACCTCTATCTAAGATTCTACATCTGTCGAAATAATGTTTGCTACTAATCACTTGGTAGAAACTTACCTTTCAGTTTTGCCACCATCCTATTCCAATTCTTAATTTGTTGTTTGCCAAGTCCTCTTCTTCCTGTCTGCACTCCATCCCACCAAATTGATGCATGTCCTTTCAACTTCATGACATCAAACTTCACCTTCTTTTCATCCTCTATTTCATCATAATCGAAGAATTTCTCGAAGTCATTTATCCAATCTATCAGCTCCTCAGGATTTAATCCTCCTGCATAAATTGAAACTTCAGTTCTGGGTCTAGATGTGGATTTCAACACTAACCTAAATACCTCATCTCAGGAGTAACTTCTACAGGTTCCTCCTCTTCCGTAGCTTCAACTTTAGGTTCACTAACATCACTAGCTTCTGCACCTCTCCCTGTTTCCATTGCTTCTAATCTAGCTTGCATCTGTTGCATAGCGTCCATCACTTCAGCATTTGCAATAGGTCTTCTTCTTCTACCACATCCTCTTCCAACTTTGAAATCCATGGTGGATTTCTTTCTTTGATCCTTACGACCCTGTTCAATGTCAATAGGCTACTCTGATACCACAAATGGTGGCTGGGGTGCAGGCGTAAGAGACAGACGTTCAACACCCGATACACTTTCTCTTATTTCTGGTGGAATTTCCTCTTGGATTTCCCTCAGAGTCTCGATCATTTACCTCCAGAGTTAGATACTCTGCTAAATTAGCAGAACCGCTAATTTAGCCGCAACTGCCAAATACCCACCAAACCTTCTAACCATCGCATATCGCAATCGTAGCTCACTGGGTAGGTTCCTTATTTGTAAATGTTGCGATGCGATATTTATCGACGCGCTTCAATCACATGTCACATTTCGCAACTCCGGAGGCCAAGGTCCTTCCAACTAAAACCAATGCGATGCAAGATTATAACCGATGTGATGCGAGATCCATCCGATGGTCCACATTCCTCAGTGATTCGAGAGTCGCTATGATATTGCAAGGAAATATATGTGATGACACCACCTCACAGAGCTGAAATAATTATAAGCCCAGTTTATAATGGTTCAGGTCCACTTCCTGAGATTAACATTGATAATAAAGATTTTCAAGATCTACGACTTACGGGACTTCAATTAACCCAACATTTAAACACCGGGTCAACCCCCGCTGTTGGCTAAGCCATAATGCGTTGAACAAAAATCAACGGTTTGCAATGAATATGGGACTTCACTCCTGGATCCAGAATTTAGGCACTTCTAACCCCGCAGTCATTAATACACAACAAAATCAATTTGAATGCTAACACATGTAGAACAATAGAACCTGGGATTAAGCCAAACTTGGAAACTCAAAAGCACACATAAACATAGAGAAACTGGAGAGGGACACGACACCTCTAGGATAGACCAATTTCACCTTAAAATTACGCAAAGTTATGCTTCATGTAGCTTAATCATATATAATTCAAAAGAAGCTGAATCAGTCAAAATCCCTTTTCAATGATTCAAGACTTACATAAGTACTATTTCATTAACAATCAGACCCTAAATCAAAGGATATAATTAACTAATCCTATCTAATTTTCCTAATATTCTCCTCGACACTACATCTAACTATTATAATTTATTACATGATAATCCAAATCTTGGATTCTAGTTCAAATCCTAACTAGAAAGCTTTGTAAATTGATGGCTAAAGGACTCCACTCCTTTGCTTGTAAATTGTTTTTGGATTTTTGGAATAAATTGAAGCCTTTTGTCTTAAAGCCTCATGCTCATGCATCATACACTCAATACTAGTCTACAACTAATGTTACACTACCTTAGAATCTCCACCATACCTAGGGAACTCGAATTCTTTGCATGCACTAGCTATTTTGGGTTGATTGATCAGTTAACTAGATGATCACTGCATTTGACTGAAGTCCTACTGCACAACTAGCCTTCCACTTGTTCCTCCAATAGTTAGAACTAGTTTAACTGAAAACAACTTGAGATAATTGACCTTGATTGCTACGAATTAGAAATCACACATGCTTAACTGAACTCTAACTCCTCCAACTCGAATTTATTGAGTAAAATGGGCGACACAAACCATGTGATATAAGCTAATTGCGTCCAAGTTCTCTATTGATGTGGAAATTCAAATTTTCTCAATTTAATCAAGGAAAAATCAAATTGAGAATTTCTTGATTCATTTTTCAACAATCCTTTAGGTGAATCTAATCCAATGTTGCCATTGTAGCACAACAAGGTGCTAATAACAACCACCAATTGATATAAGCAGTGTTCAAAATAAATAAAATAGTGAAAAAACACATATTAAAACATAATCGATAGAGACCCTGAAAAGTAATCCAACTATGTTACTACCTATTAACATTCCCCGAAAGTGCCTCCGTCACTCCTCTCACAACGCACACCTCTGTTTTTGGCCTCCATCACCCTAAATCCAATCAGTTGTTGTCAACTTTCATGGCTCTACTACTCGAAGAACTCATCAATAGCATAAAGACGAACCCCTAATCCTTTACCTTTTTTACTAGCCTGTCATATTGAAAATTTTAAGACAAGATTTATTTTGTCTTTAAAATTTGTCTTAGCATTCCCCTCCATGTAGTAATGTCAAATGCAAGGAAATACAAGTTGTCTCTAATCGTATCAACAGAGATCGATGGTACAAAAGAGTAATTAATGTTTCGGAAATCTTTGCAGGAAAGGTTTTCACGTTATTCAGAGTTGGCTACCCCCACAAAATGAAGAGGGCAGCAAGCCATTGTCTTTATATAAGATAACATGAATGGAAAGTGAAATAGTGGCATTGGTATAGGCACGATGTAGTAGTAGCCCGCAAGCTAACAGACTTAGGATGCATTTTCAGAGTCAATTGTGTACTTGTTAGATAATATTTTCTTAAATTGATATGCTTTTGTCTTAATTGTCTTAAATGGGTTTTGTATGAAGTGGCCATTGTCTTAAATATAGAGTTGTCTTAAAATATTTTTGTCTCAATGTTTTTTGTTTTAAATATAAAGTTGTCTTAAAATAATTTTGTCTTAAACTATTTTTCTCTAAAAAAAGTTTGTCTCAAGCCATTTTTTTCTTAAAATATTTTTGTCTTAAATTGTTTTTGTCTTAATTATAAAGTTTTGTCTTAAAATACTTTTTGTCTTAAACATTTTTTGTCTTAAATTTAAAATTTTGTCTTAAAATATATCTGCCTTAATTTGTTTTTGTCTTAAATATAAAGTTTTGTCTTAAAATATTTTTGTCTCAAACTCTTTTTGTCTTAAATTTAATACTAAAGAACAATTCATTGATATGAATTTAATATCAAAAATAAACAACAAAGTAACTTCTTAAGACAAAATATTTCTTTTGTCTTAAAAAAATGTCTCAAAAGTGCCCTTGGTGTAGTAGTTCTAGATCACTTATATGTAGTGAAAAATGGGGAAACTCTTAATAATTATTAATGTTTGATAGATAACAAAAAAATACATATATGAAAAAAATAAAGCAAGAAATTAGTTTGACGACACATCAATAATATTGTTGGAGGAATTAAAGAAAAAGGGAATTAGACCTTTATAACCTCCTCCAAAAAAATTGTTATATACATAAAGAAAGGTAAATTTACATAAAATTTAGGGTGTGTCAACCTATTTCATGACAGTTTTTTGGTCAAGTTGGCACATATACTAGAAAAGAGGTGAAAAAGAACATATGATCTCACATATTCTCCTTTATTTTAATTACTTGTATTAGTCTTTACCAAGTAAGGACTATAGCAATCAATTTTCCTATTGATCATGATTATTTTAGGATTGACCAATGTAACTTATAATTTTAACTTTGAAAATCAAATATTTATTTTTCTATATTATTGCAAAATTTTGTTTTGAAACAATTGATTGGACAATATCTTGAAGGTCTTGTTGTATCCTTTGCACCATGTAGATAATCACCTCAATGTTTTTTTCCATAATTTCTATATTTGTTGAGTGATTTCTCATTATTAAGCTTCATAGGAAAACCAACTAAAATTAAAATCTTTAAAAATATATCATAAGCAAGAAATAACATATTTACCACCATTTATTGGCCACCATAATATAAGAAATCATTAAATAATGGATATGAACTAGATTTAAATAGACATACTTTCCATCAACTACATCATTACTACATATCATCATTTTTACACCAAAAGTTTACCTTTTGAAATTATTTAAGCTAGATATTCTATACATTTTCATCTCAGTTTAACATCTGTTCCTCTGTTGTTTTTCCCATTAAATGACTCCGTGTGAAAGGTGACTGTACCAATACTTGTCATGTTTTACCTTTCGTCGTCCCTACCTTGATGTGCATCTGGAGATCTTTCTCCTCTAAATCACTGAAAAAATCTCTACACCGTGTCATGTGGAACAATGCACATAATTCCAAGTACCACATGCTCCCCATCACTATGTTGGACATGCATGTGATAAGGGTAAATTCAAGGTTGAACTGTGAACCCAAGGTCGAACTGTGAAGCCAAGGCTTCACCCGCTCCTCCTCCTAAGGTATTCTTGCTTGCATTTTTCCATGGGCACTTCATGGCATAATGCCTGTATTCATGACAATAGAAGCATTTAAATTTTTGACAACTCCTTCTTGTTTCTCCCTTGGTTGGATTCTGGTTTGGTTTGATATTTCTTCCCTTTTCCCTTCTTTCTCTTTCCTACCAATGCAAAGTTTTCTTCGTCCTTTCCCTTGGATGAGGTCCTATCTCTGGAATTCTTCAAAAAAATTCTTAAAAGTGTCCTTGGTGTAGTAGTTCTAGATCACTTATATGTCGTGAAAAATGGGGAAATTCTTAATAATTATTAAATTTTGATATATAACAAAAAATACATATATGAAAAAAACAAAACAAGAAATTAGTATGAAGACACATCAATAATATTGGTGGAGGAATTAAAGAAAAAGGGAATTAAACCTTTATAACCTCCTCCAAAAAAATTGTTATATACATAAAGAACGGTAAATTTACATAAAATTTAGGATGTGTCAAACTATTTCATGACAATGTTTTGGTCAACTTGACACATATATGAGAAAAGAGGTGAGAAAGATTATAGGATCTCACATGTTCTCCTTTCTTTTAATTACTCGTATTAGTCTTTACCAAGGAAGGATTATATCAATCAATTTTCCTATTGATCATGATTAGTTTAGCATGACCAATGTAACTTATAATTTTTAACTTTGAAAATCAAATATTTATTTTTCAATATTATTACAAAAAATATTTCTGAAATAATTGATTGGACAATATCTTGAAGGTCTTGTCGTAGCCTTTGTACCATGTGGATAATCACCTGATTTTTTTTGCCATAATTTATATATTTGTGGAGTGATTTCTCTTTATTAAGCTTCATAAGGAAACCAACCAAAATTAAAATTTTTGAAAATAAATCATAGGAAAGCAATAACACATTTACCACCATTTACTACCCACCATAATTGAAGCAAGTATTTGCATAAAAAATGGATATGAACCAGATATAAATAGATATACTTTCCATGAGTTACATCAGTACTACATATCATTATTTTTACACCAAAAGTGTACCTTTTGAAATTGGTTAGGCTAAACATTCTATACCTTTTTCATCTCAATTTAACATGTGTTCCTCAGCTTTTTCCATTAACTAATTTAAATAATGATAACCTATGTTACTTAAATATTATTTCCATTTCCTTAGACTTTAATTCTCCAAATCATACATGGTCATCTCTATCACGGCCCTACCCTCGCGGTACTCTTCCAACCACACGAAGGGGGGTGCAACACCACCACCCGTTTCATTTTTAACAATACTCACAAGTGTGGACTACGCCTACTTTCTATACTTAGTTTATTTTTCAATTCTCCGAGTATAATCTTTCGTTAACACAATGGAAACATTCATACATCATTCATTCATTCATTACCATTATCATTTAACACAAGTGCACAACGGATATAACTTGGGAGGGGCAACTCCCTACAATATGAGTATGCCCGAATAATAATGATAATAACACTTTTACACAAATTTACAATCAACCTACAAATTTTTACAAGTTCGTCCTGCACCACTGCTTAGCCTACACTTTCATCGGGCATAGGCGTCCACTGGTCACCTCCACCATTCCTTTGTTTGAGACTTTGTTCACCATCATGTGCCCATTGTTCAGCTGCCCGTGCAGTATTGTTGGGCCGTGTCGCCCACCCGACGCACACCCGTAGCTCGCCTCACTGTCGCCACCAACTTACCACTCCCAACCGCTAACTCGTTTGTCTCACTATGGCACCAAACATCCTCACTCGTTTGCCAACTCAATGTGCCATCGCGTGCCCAACTTGTGGGTCACCCGACTCGCCTTCGGGCGTGGCCCTACCATTCACACCTACAACACTCCACTTCATGGTTTCTCCCAACTCGTCGTGTCGGCCACCCACACACTCCACCCAATCCACCCATCCAACTAACTGAGCACCTCATCGCCCAAGTTTGTCACCCGTCGAGTCATCATGTCGCCCGCGTTGGTTATCCAACTCATCACACTCCCATTTACCTTTTCCTAGCCGCGTTCCACCAGATTCGCCTCACTCGGCCGAGTCGCCACACTTGTTCACCATTTCGACTTGCCTCGCACCTTCGCCTAAGCTCACCTAGCACACCTACCAACGTTCTACCTGACGTTCTCGTGCACCCACCTAGCCTGTGGCCAAACCTGCAACCTAGCTCCAGTTTTTTTCATGTTGTTTCAAACTGTGGCCTCACCCGTTGCCCGACCTCCAGCCAAAAGATGTCGACCTACCTATGGCCCTTCGCTGCCTATGGCCACCCAAAGCTCATTCTTTATTTGTTGTGGCTATGTGCTTCAGCCCTAGTGTCTGCCTACACTTTGCCAAGGTTCAGAACTCCAAACTTAACGGGCACCCATGCTTGGCTTGAAAGCTTGAAGACTTCGCTTGATGATTTAACCCATCATTCCCTTGTGTTATATATATGATGGCTTGCCCATTATAGGGGCTTCGGCCTATGGCCAAACCGACCCATCATTTAACATTTCACCATATTTTGTTGTCATCCATGGTGTGGGGAACCCAAACACGAGACCACCCACCATATAAACTCTCTTATGTCTCCAACACTTAGTCATTTTTCAAGATGACTTTTGCGTTCACACATGGCTCGTCTCCTCCATTTTTCCAGCTCATCACACCGTGCGAGCATGCCCCAACTCGTCGGTTACCTCCCAGCTTGTCGCTTTCCCGTCGTGTGCGCTTCGCTGACTCTCACGTCACACAATAACTCCTTGGGCCTTACATCCTCCCTCACCTCAATTCATTGTCGCCCTTGACAATTCTCCATCCTAGCAACCACTCATCGCCAAGACTACCAATCAACCATTGTCGCAAAGTGCTACTAGCTCCAACATCTCAAGATGTCCATACTCCCTACCTTCACTCCAATGTCACAAAACCACCGGTCTATGTCTCCATAAACATGAAATATCCTTGATCCATGATTTCAACCAGTCCATATATTGCAAACATCCCTGCAACATATGTAATACGACTACCTCCACCATGTGTCATTCATCATGTGAACCTTTGCATAATACTCCAGCCAACACAACATCTTAGTCGAAACCAAGACATCTGTCTGACACAAACTCGGTGAACTACATGCCCCCATGTCATCGGCCTAGTTGGGTAGTTAATCCAACCGTAATGATCAACCCATGGGAATGTACCTTCTCCATGCCATGACACCTATCTTGCCACAATCTCAACTCAATCAAGAATTTGTCCAAAATAAGCCATGCTCAAGTCCATGGTATGCCCATCCCATCTGCAACATGTTTTCATGATGTTAATATCAATATGCTACAATGTAGTCACATTCATTCTCGCATCATCAACCTGTCAAATAAAGAAGCCTTCTCCCATTGTCAAGGTAGTGCAACCCTTCTGAGTGTTAAGGTCATTGCACCAACCTATCTCCAAGGTTGTTTATCAAGAAAGGAGAGCCAGGAAGTTCCCTCCCTGGCTCTCATCCAACCATGTATCAGACTGATGATGTGTTTTCAAGTACTTATGCATAGCCTCAACCTCCTCATGTGTACACCCAAGCTTCCCAAGCTTGTCTTCCATTAAATGAAAGGCATATATGCCCATGGCATATCTGCAAAACTCCATTATTCCAGTTAGATTTCTGCCTGTGCAATCTTCCCCAACCATTGCCTCTGAAGAAGTATTCAAACTTCCTTCATCTGCAACTCCATTGTAAAGATATTTGGTAGAAGATGCTCCTCTCAAGTGTCTCAAGATATGTGAAATTGATTTTCCACCTTCATCTTTCCTTCTAGCTCTTGAAATGAAGTCTACCAACATCCCTTCCTTCGTTGTTTGAGTCATATTCCTAAGTCTTCTTTTCTCCACATCGACATGCTTCACATTTGGATCTTTGGGATACAAAGTGATAGAAGCCATCCTTGGTCTATACCCAAGAAACTCCTTCTATTCATTGAAACCAACAAGGTTCTCCCTTCAACTGTAATCAAGAGAATGTCCTGGTCGACCATTGGTATGGCTTGTGAAACCTTCAAAAAGTCTTGCCTCAGCACCATAGAATGATCATCCAAGTCCACGATCCTCAAGTCCAACTTTCCAAACGAAGAGCCCACTCTCACCTAAGTGTTCTCCATCACACCAATCACAACTTTCATGGTAGAGTTCACTGCATTGAAAGCACTCCACTCTCTCCCCACTTTAGCTTTCTTCGTAAGAGACTTTGTTGCTTTCGTACTCGGGAAACTATGAGTAGCTCCCGTGTCCACCAAAGTTGCCATTTGATGAAATTTCAGAACTATGTAAAAAATATTCTAGAGCAATATCAAATACTGAAAAGAGAGATATTATTTCAAAAGCTTCAAAATCGGTAGCAAGAGGAGTAACAAGAGCAGAAATAGGGAGTTTGGTGGAGAAATTTAAAACTGATCTTCTAAGTGCTTTAGGGACAAAAGTTGATGTTTTAAAAGATAAGAAAAAGAAAGAAGAACAAGATAAAATCTTAGCAATATTTTGTCTTTTGTCATAAGTGTACAAAGAAACATCCATTAAGAGAATGCCCCTTGGATAGTATTCAAGTATCTGGCCTTTGCACAGAAAACCATTCAAGAAAAAATTGTCCAAAGTTGAAAGAATTTCAAATGAATCCAATGGAAGAAGTACAAGTGGCAGATGCTCTTTACTAGGCACCAAGAGGACCTTCGCAACCAAGGATTCCTCAGTAATTCCCTCAACAAATCACCCAAAACTATCAGTATCCTCCTCAAATTTCATGGAAACCTCTAATGCCATGGCAGGCTTAGCCTCCACAACAATATCAAAACCAACCTGCACAAGGTTGGAGAGGATATAGTTATGGAAACTAGCCACCTAAATAAATTTATCCTCAACAATACCAACAACAATACCAGCGGCCATATCAATAGCCATATCAACAATCATTTCCATTTCAATACCAACATTTCCAACAACATCTACAACCCATGCCATTTCCACAACAAAATTCTGTGCCATTACTAACTCAACCTCATCAACTTTAGCTGCCTTCTAACCAACCCCCAGCTAGACCAACTCAACTACCAGC
>APFE031368712.1:0-27523 GCA_000404065.3 Pinus taeda
GGAGCCCGAGCAGTGTACCCAGATGCTATGGAGGCAAGAGTCAAGTTCCAAAAAGATGTCACCTTAGAGCACACGGACACCATCGCAGACTACCGATCTTGGCAGCACAAGTTACTACTGATCAACTTGAGGATGTTGAGTAGTTGGACTTCCATGGTTGTCTAAGTCATAGTGATGTCTAGGATGGCTTTCTCAAGCCATTTCTTTCACATGGGTACATGTGCATTGTAATGTAATGTCTTGTCAAGTGTAATTCAAGTTGTGATAGTTAGATGTAACAGTCATAGAGTAGATGAAGAGTCATGAGGGTAGTTGAACTGTCACAAAGGGGAATGTTAAGGGCCACCCCACCCTTTGCTATAAGTAGTCCCTCATAACTCATTGTATAGGCTTTTGTTCAGCCAAGCTTCTAATAAGACTATCTTGGAGATAGCTTGGACAGTATTATAACAAGCCTTGGCTTCTCCACTACGCAGAGCTAGTGCATCTCTTTGGAGGAGCAGGTTGTTGTGGCTGTAACGTTCCGCTACCGGAACTAATGGTTGGACATGGATGTATTGTATGATTGGAACTTACACTTCTTAATATAACAAGAGCCAACACGTTTCATGCATATGTTGTATTGTATTCTATGTTATCTGGTTTACTCTAAGTGATATATGTATTAGTTTGCTTATGCATGCATGTATAGCTATTTGTATATGTATGTATGAATATTTCTGAAATGTGCTATTGGTTTAACCATCACCTTGGATTGCAAGCTAACTTTCCTTCCATGTTGTGATGCATCTCCGCTCATGTGTGCCCTTCTTAACTGTGTGCTATCACAGGTTTCCAAGGGGTGCACTCATCTAAACCCCTATGTGTTAGAACCTCTCATGCACCTTATTTGGCTCACTGTAGTTGTCACACCCTTGCTACCAACAGAATTATCTTACTTGCCTCTGTGCGAAACCGCAATCAAGGCATTACCATATGACCCACTGATGGGACTTATACACCAAACTTTTTGAGGTCTAATTGGGACTTCTTACCAAGGATATCCCTTGACATGTTGGCGGGTCGAGCATCATCAACATTTCTGGCGCTAGAAGGAGGGCGATCAGCTTATTATTCTTATGTGAATGTTATGATAAGGCAAAGGGAGGTTTTCATATGGTGACATTGAAAATCCATGGTGGCAACCATGTGGGGATGACATGGCAGTGATTTGGCATGCCATGTGGGCACCACATGCCAGGGCCTGGTCCAAGGAAGAATATTAATGGTTAGACCATAAATGGCCACATCTTTCATTCTAGGTGCCAGTTTGAAGTAAATTTTATATCTTCAAAAAGGTCTCAACGAGACGAATGAAATGGTGAGGTTTATTTTGCATTTTGAGGAGTTAAAAATTTGTAGTTCAAGTCATCATAGTAGCTATCTCCTTATATCCTTAGTGTGGTCTAGAGGTGGCAAGGGTGTGTGTTACAAAGTGGTATCAGAGAAAAGTTTCAACGCTAGACCTTTGTAGATCAGATGAGGCTTTAGAGAAATATGATAGGTGTTATAACCTTATTGTTATGTGGATTGGTTTTATGTACTACTTGATTTTTTTTCACTATGATCAATGAATGTAACATGGTACTGATGCTTTGACATAATCTTTAATGTTATTTAAGTGATAAATTGAGATGTGTTGTTTTAGCTAGCCTTACATCAACCTATTCCTGATAATAAGCCAAGGTGATGAATTATATTATGCATTTGGGTTTTGTTTAATCTAACAACTATGTGTGTGTCTGACAACACATAAGGATACATTAAAGGCTAAAATACATGAGGATTGGAATGGTGCAATATAGCACCAAAAGATCACAACTTCGTTATGAAGAGGAAAGATCAGTCTAATAGAGAGGAGAGATAGACTCTCCTGACTTGGATACCTTGAGGAGCTTAAGGGATAAAATAAGGAGATGTAAAGCTAACAATGAAAAAACTATCTGAGCACAATAAAGGCAAGTAGAAGTGAATCTGGTCATATTGTAGATCGTTTCAAACTTGCAGAGGAAAAAGTAGCATAAGTTGGGAGTTAGCCATAGGAATAGGTAGAATTCCACATAACAAAAAAGGACTTATGGAGCAGATGAGAGCAGATCCAAAAAGATGCATAGGTTGGCAAGTGATGATATAGTGAAAGTAGGTGCTCTACTAAATGCTACAAATGAAAGGACAAACATGCATGAGTAATAATATGTATACATTAATTGAAATCAACATCATGGTAAAAGGAGGGAAAAAGAATATGTGCCACAAGAATTCAAGAAATATAAACCTCCTACATTTGATGGTGAGGTAAAGAAAGCAAAAGATGTTGAAACATAGCTACTTGTGATGAAAAATAATTTCAGAGTTCATAACTACTCTGAGAATATGAAAGCAAAGGTGGATAATTTTGGCTTGAAAGGAAAAGATGACATTTGATGGGAAGATTTAAATAATTTAAAAGGCATGAGACAAGAAGAGTTGTCTTCGAGTGAGTTTGAAGGAAATTTCAAGAATGAATACCTATTAGAAAGGTACTTTGGCAACAAGGCCAAGGAGTTTTATGAGCTCATAATGGGGAAAGTGATAGATGAGGAGTATACCACCAAATTTTTAGAGCTACTGAGGTATGTTCCCTACCTTAAAGATGAAAAAGATAAGGTTCATAGGTATGTCATGGGTTTTCCATAGTCCCTCAAGGATAGAATTGATTTTAATGAGCCTAAGACATTAGATGATGTAATCAGGAAATTGAAGCATTTTTATGAACAATCAAGGAGAAAGCTAGAATTAAAGAAGGAATGGAAGGTAAAGGGTGGCCTAAGATATAAGGAAAAACGGCATAGGAAAGTATGGAGGTGAAAATATATATTTAAAAAAGAAAACATAACCTCAGTCGATCAAAGGCTGACCACAACAGAGATTCAATGCAGTAGAAAAAGGCCATGTTAGAAAACGTGTGGGAGAACAAAACAGAGGTGATGGGAGAGACCCCCTAAAGTGCTACACATGTGGAGAGAATCATCAAAAGAGTGATTTCCCTAGCAAAGGAGCAATGGACCACAACTGTATAATGCACAACAAGCCTGTATTATGGGAAATTTGGTTATGCAATAGTAGACAACAAGAAAGTTGATCACCAAGCATCCATAATCAAAATGGAAGGTATGATATTTGATCAAACTATCTCTATTTTAATTAACCTTAGATCCAATTATAGTTATATTAGCCCAAAAATTGTTGAGAAGTGCCAATTGGTTAAAAAAGCACATGAGGAATCGTGGTTTCTCCAACTGGCCATGAGGACAAAAAGGAGAGTCAAGTTTTGGGTAAGACCATGCCCATTTGTGTTGAGTGGCATGCTAATAGCTATAAATTTTAATATATTTCCATTGAGGGTGTATGATGTGCTATTGGGAATGGATTGGTTGTTCATGCATCACAGAAAAGTGGATTGTAATGAAAAAATAATTGAATTCGTTGACGAGTTCGGGGAGAGCAAAATATTGCAGGGAAAATTGAAACCTACCTCAGTCAGGATAATTACGGTCATGCGGGCCAAAAGGAGCTACAAAAAGGGGTGTATGTTATTCATTGTTCAAATTAGCAGTAGCATTGAAGCTAAAAATAGTGTTGAGGATAACGATCATGATACTCTATTAAAGTATCCCATCTTAAATCAGTTTAAAGATGTATTTCCTGAAGAGACACTAGGTTTTCCTCCTCATAGATAAGTGGATTTCTCCATTGAATTATTACCAGGGGTAGCTCCAACATCCAAGGTTCTATTAGAATGAGCACTCCAAATTTAATTGAGTTGAATCTACAACTCAAATATGTTGGAAATGGGCTACATAAGGTCGAGTGTGTCTCCATGGGGAGCATTGGTCTTATCCATGAAGAAGAAGGATGGCACACATAGGTTTTGCATTGATTACAAGCAACTTAATAAAGTCACATTTAAGAACAAATACCCATTTCCATGGATTGACAATCTATTTGACCAATAGCAAGGAGGAGTAGTATTCTCACACATTGATTTAAGATCAGGCTATCACAAAGTGTGAATTAAGGAAGAAGAAATCCATAAGACAACCTTCCGAACAAGGTACGGGAATTACGAATTTTTGGTGGTGCCCTTTGGCCTAACCAATGCACCTACCAATTTTACATATTTAATGAACAATGTACTACGCCCTTACCAATATAGCTTTGTAGTGGTTTTTTTTATGACATATTAGTCAATTCAAAGACCAAGGAGGAGCATGAAGAGCACCTAGATGTGATGCTACAACTGTTGAGATAATACAAGCTTTATACAAAGCTTAAGGACTGTGACTTATTTCAGTTAAAGATCCATTGTTTAGGGCACATGGTCTCAAAGGAGGGGGTAATCATTGATCCAAGTAAGATTAAGGCCATCATGGAGTGGCCAACACCAAAGAATGTGTATGAAATTAGATCCTTTATGGGGCTGGTAGGCTATTACACGAGGTTCACCAATAACTTCTCCAATATTGGCCATACAATCACTAAATTTCAAAAGAAAGGGGAGAAGTTTGAATGGATAGCTGAATGTGCTAAAAGTTTTGATTAGATGAATAAATTGCACACTAATGCACCAATGTTAAGAATTGTGGATCCAAATAAGGACTTCATGGTTTGCGCAGATGCCTGCAAAGAATGACTTGGTGGAGTCTTAATGTAGGAAGTCCAAGTGATTTGCTATGAATCATGGAAGTTAAACGAGCATGAGCAGAAGTATGTAACTCGTGACTTACAGTTGGTTGCCATCATTCATTCATTAAAAATGTGGAGGCATTACCTCCTTGGTAGGAGATTCATTGTAGTGATTAATCATGGAGGGTTGAAGTATTTATTTGATCAGATTAAATTGAATGTTAGAAAATCTATATGGTTGGCCACACTAAGTGAGTTTGACTTCAATATTAATTACATTAAAGGAAAAAAAATTGAATTGTTGATTCACCTAGCAGAAGAGTACAAATGTGCCATGTAACAGTTATAAGTTCTTACGGAATTTATCTTAAATAAAGAATTATAAATGCAAGGAAAAAAGATGAAAAAATATCAACAATTAAAGGAAACTTTATAGCATGAGCCTAAAGGTACAAAAGATAAGGGATATTGCCTCATGCAGGATGGGCTGATTGGATTCAAAAATCAAATCTATGTACCAAATGACAACAATCTAAAGAATATCATATTAAAAGGGTTTCATGCAAAGCCATATTTTGGCCACCCATGCTACCAAAACACTCTAACAACCATCAATAAGGTTTACTATTGGCCTAATTTGAAGAGAGAAGTGGTTGACTTTATTTCTAAGAGCATAGAGTTCCAATAAGTGAAAGTTGATTGCACACATCCAACTAGTTTATTGCAGCCTATTCCTATTCTAGAATGGAACGAGAAGTGATTTCCATGGATTTTATTACAAGGATTCCAAGGACTTCCAAAAAATATGATGTGATTTTGGTTGTGGTTGACAAGTTGAACAAGGTGGCTCACTTTATGGTGGTTAAATCTATGAATTCAACTAGTGATGTGGCTCAAGTTTTCATAAAGGAGGTCTTAAGATTACAGGAGTTCCTAGGAAAATCATCTCAAATAGAGATGTCAAATTTACTTCAAGGTTTTAGAAGGAGCTATTTGTAGGCTTGAGGATAGATTTAGCATTCAGCAAAACTTACCATCCACAAATAGATGGGTAGACCAAGAGTACATATAGAATCCTTGAGGAAATGTTGAGAATGTATGTAATTCATTAGCCAAGGAAGTGGGAGGAATATCTTCCACTTATGGAGTTTCCATACAATAATGGGTACCAAGAATCACTAAAAATGATCCCATTTGAAACACTTTATGGGAGGAGTTGCAGTACTCCTATCAGTTGGAGTGATGTAGTGAATGGGGTCCTAATTGAGCTTGATATGTTAAAAAAATGGAAGAATAAATTATGACTATCAAACTAAATTTTAGGGTGGCTTAAGATAGGTATAAGAGTTATGCAGACTAAGATATAATGCATAAAGAGTTCAAAGTTGGAGAGCATGTATATTTGTGAGTTAGGCCCAACAAGAGTTCCTTGAAAAATGGGTTATGTGCCAAGCTGGAACCATGGTTTTGTGGGACATTTGAAGTTCTTGAAATGATAGGGCCAATGGCCTATAGGATTCCCTTGCCACCAACAGTAAAATTTCATTATGTTTTCCATGTTTATTTTCTTAAACAATAGGTGCAAGATGTTAATCATGTGCTTTGTTAGTTTCTGCTATAGGTAGAGCTAATGGGAGAGTTCTAACTGGAACATCAATGTATCCTAGATTGGAGGTAGCTCACACTCTAGAATTGAGAAATGGAGCAAGTTAAATTGAAGTGGAGGCACTCTGGGCCGAGAAATCCACATGGGAAATGGTTGATCAAATGCAAGAAACATATCCATTTTTGCTTGTTGATTGAAGCAAATGTAAATAAATATGTAAATGTTCTACATATATATGTTATAAAGCTCCAAATGTATGTGCTTGGTTTAAATTGTGTTTTGATTTGTGTTCGAACATAGAAAACTGATGACGATGTTCCTTCAAGAGGAAGGGGTTTGTGATAGCCCCTGGCTAATTCCCTTTATTGTAAAAATTGTAACTATTTTGTTATAGTTATAAAGGCTTATGAATGAGGACATGGATTCTAGAGTTTGAGGAAGGAGAATGCTTGGGATTTGAAGGAAGCTTCACTATTTTATGATAGTCATGGAAAGTTGGTAGATATGGAATTAAATATATTGGTTATGCCATTAATTCAATTGAATAAGAAGGATAGAGTATCCATGTCTACCTTGGATGAATTCACAAAGCAAAAAGGACAAAATTAAGAGTGATGGAATGTGCTAGCAGGCAGGTTGATGAAAATTATTTTGGGGGTTATTCATTTTCTATCTTTTTACCGATATTGATCCTAGACCTATGGGTTATGGCCCCACTATACTGTTTTGTTGTGTACTATGTCCATGCATGCATACATGAAACATTAATTCATCAAGTAATATCAATGCATCAATGCTTTAAACCATCAAAATAGAAACCCATGATTTGCACATAGAATTCAATAAAGTAGAAATCAAATTTCATTAATTAAACCCACTATACTATTACATAGCATCTATTGGTTCCTTGGCTGGCCAAATATTTGTTCTAATGGCCACCCTTTCATACACACACAAGTTTACAGTTTATATTAGAAAATTACAATATCATGGATTATTTCAAGATCCACAATCTTCTCCATAAAGTTATCAACATGATCCTCTCCACAAATATCTCAACATGATATTCACCACAAATCTCTCAACGGATTCCTTATATTTCTCACAAATGTTATTTTTCAAGCTTTTAATCCTTTACAAAATAGATATTACACTAAATTTTGACAACTACACCTTTTTGAAGTCGTTCTTGTTGATTTTTTTTAGAGGTGGTTCAATGCTCCCGCATCAGACTCCCAAGGTACAAAAATTTATGACATCCTGGGCATATGCATCTAGTCTTCTCATAATAGCTTTAACTTGTGAGTTGCAACATGCCTCCATAGTAACAAGTCTCTACCTTGCTACATGATACCTCACTAAACTTTCTCCTGAGCTCGGGATTTTGGAATCTTCTTGGCTCTCTTCTCTGAAACCCTTTGAGCACTCCTTGCTCTATGTTGTTACAAATATTCTCACCTTCATCTACTTTCACCTACACTGAGAAAATAAATCTCTTACTAGATCTTCAATAAACTTGTACGTTCTTCCACTACTTCTCCTCTAAACTACATATAGGAATCTTCTACACTTTGATACCACTTAATGAAAACGATTTTGGGGGTTCTTCATTTTCAATGTTTTTACTAACCTTGATCCTAGACCTGTGGGTTATGGCCACACTATACTCTTTCGTTGTGCACTTTGTCTGCGCATGCATGCATGCAACATTAATTCATCAAGAAATTTTAATGCATCAAGCCATTAAAACGTCAACCCATGATTCACACACATAGAATTACATAAAGCAGAAATAAAATTTCATTAATTAAACCCACTATACTATTATATAGCATCTATTGGTTTCTTGGCTGGCCAAATATTCATTCTAATGGCCACCCTTCATATACACACAAGTTTACAATTTATATTAGAAAATTAAAATATCGTGGATTATTTCAATATCCACAAACTTCTCCATAAAGCTCTCAACGTGATCTTCTCCACAAAGCTATCAACATGATCTTCACCACAAATCTCTCAATGGATTCATAATATTTCTCACAGATGTCATTTTTCAAGCTTTTAATCCATTACAAAATAGATATTACCTTGCCTTTTGATAGCTACACCTTTTTGAACTCGTTCTTGTTGATTTTTCTTGGAGGTGGGTCGATGCTCCTGCACCATAGGGGCACATCCTAAAGTCAACCAAAAGGAAGTGGAAGGGAGAGATAGCACAAAAACAGTGCAATAACATCCCCATGACCACATGAAAAGAGAACCATTGTAAGAGAGATGGGTGATAGGTAATGTATGCCCACACAACCAATAGATGGTTGAAACGACACTAATGGGAGGAATTACAGGAAATCATCACTTTTAACACATGAAAGGAAGCACTATGGGAAAAGGCAGGTAAGCGTTGCAAAATTGAAATACAAGCAATAATAGGGAAATAGAAATAGATAGATAACAATTTTGTGTTACTTAGACCTAAAAAAGAGAAGCAAAAGGAAACTAAGTGCAACAAATTGAATAGGAAACTTGGCGATGTTATAGGAATGGTAGAGGAGAAAATTTTATCAATTGAGCATTGGAAGGTTGGAAGAACATATCTTGGGTGAGAAGTAGTAATCTCTAGATTCCCTAATTAGATGGAGGGTGGATATGGTTTAATTTTTGGAATCCCTTGAGAGATGGGGTGGAGGCCTGCTCCTTGGATTCCTAGTAAGGAGTGCTTTGAAGCCTTCATTGCTTGTTTTTTGGTTTTATTATGTGTGTTCTGGATTCTCATGCTTGGGTGGAACCACTGTGTCCAAGTTTTATGAGGGTGGAGGTTAAAATCCTCTGGATTCCCTTGTTTTATTAAGGATGGAGGTAAGAAGCCTCTACCTTCCCTTATTTTTCTAAAGGGTGGAGGTGAGAACCTTTGGATTCCTTATTTGGATGGTGGGTGGAGGCTAGGAGGCCTCTAGAATCATTGTCTAAGCTGATGGTATGAATAGTTGGTGGGTAGAGGTGGTTGACCTCTACATCCCATATTTCAATTGATTAAATTGAGTATCTAGTGGGTATATGTGTTTAGTCCTTTGGAATCTCTATTTCACCTAGCAGCATTGATTTTATCCTTTAAGATATCCTCCTCAAAATCTGGTATCTGGCTCAAGGGTGATTAGCTGCAATAAAGGGCACATTGCAGACCAATATAAGGTTGGATGGAAATTGAAGTCCCAATATTTTTTTTGGGGTTAATATTATAAAATATAAGTGTCTTCTTATGTTCTTATTCTCTGAATGTTATATACTTGTTAATATGTTGATCAAGAATGGATGTGATTAATATTGAGGAATGATGATTCCTATGAGTATGGATAATGCTAACTTCATTGTGATTGATAAAGGAGGATCAATCCTTAAATGTGTTATGAGTTAGTGTTGGCTCATATTTCTTTTGCATTTACTATTACACATTAGCCACTTTGTGGATAATCTGTTTATATTGATATCAAGGGATGTGATTTATTTTATGAAATGGTGTTGTTAGTTCCCTAAACATTCCTTTAGGAATGGGTTGATTCCTATGTGTAGGTTTTAACCCCGTACAAAAATTACCTGCATACGAATTCTAAATCACAGGAAAATAAAAATGCGAGAGCATAACACATAAAACACATATACACAGAGATTTCCCACTGGATCTCAAAACCGAGACTACCAGCTTGATTTTTCATTATGCTCCTTTCAATGTTACAATACATATTTATACATGCCGAAGCATCCATACCATGGACCGAAAAACATCGCGTCCAAAAAACATGCGCGAAAATCATGCACAAAACCATAGGTGGGTCCGCCCAACCTAACATAGGGTCCAAAACCAAAATTTTCCAGGGCGCTGCCCCGGACCCCATAAAGTGGGGTTACGGGTAACCCTCAAACCCCCTGTTAACTATGTGGAAAGAATATAACACAACCCAACAAAGTTCCCTTCATTTGATGAGGTCATTAGAAAGTGCACTCAAGAAAAGACAAGGATGATATCTAGAAGAATGATTCAAAAGAATTAAGAAGGAGAACCCTCTTCATTTGTTTTTCAAGACAAAAAGAAGAAAGGAAGAGGGGGGGCCATCTAATTTAAGAAAGCATGCCCCTGAATCCAAAGACTCCAATAGAATAATGAGGAGAATTGAATGCTTCAACTTCCACAGGCATGGTCACTATCCCTGATATTAACTAGAAAAGGGAGATGCTCTAAGGTCCAATTGCAACAACAATTGTGGCTACAACAACAACATGTTCAATGATAGAAGAAGAAGAGATGCTCCTGATGATCGTGAAGAAGGCCACCATCCTCAAAAGAGATCATAGAATTCAAGGTATGGAAATAATGCAACTGCTATTCAATATGAATATTTTCTTATTTATGCTCTTTCTAGTTCCTCCCCCTATATTCATTTGATAGTTAATTGGTAGATATTGGGGCCTCTAGAAACTTCATTAGGTATTGTGAAGTCCTCTCAACCCTGGTTGAGAGGGAGACAAATTTGAAAATAATTCTTGGGGACAATTCCACTTATCTTATGAAGGGTTTTGGTTTTGTTTCATTTCATTTTGATTATGGTGAAATCAAACATCTACATGATGTTATGTACATATCGATATTGAAGAAGAACCTTGTATCTATATCTGCTTTAGAAGAAAAAGGGATGAGAGTTTCCTTCATAAGAGGGAAGGTCATTACCTGGCCTATGGAATCTCGCATGAAGGATGCATTCACTTTGGCATCAAGAATCAAAGGAATGTATAGAGTCAATGGAACACCAATCCGAGCATTGATACATGATAGATTTAATCAATGTGAGTTATGACATCAAAGGTTTTCTCATCTTCACTATGAAGCCCTGCCTAAAGTAATGAGGATGGTTTCTAGAATGCTTTAGGTTCAACCTAATCATGATGGAGTATGTCCAGGATGTGCAAGTGGAAAAAAATCAAAGGGACCATTACCTTCTAGCAGGAGCAAGACTAGTAATATTTTACAACTCATACATTCTGATCTATGTGGACCCATGCTGGTGAAATCGCTTGGTGGCTACCTACACAATATAATATGTTTGGATGACCTCTCATGAAAGACATGTATATTTTTTTTTGAAACACAAGGACGATGCATTTGATATGTTCAAGGACTTAAAGGCTCTAATAGAGAATAAATAGGGAAGATAATCAAAATCTCCAGGTTTGGTAATGGTAGAGAATTCACTTTGAACAAGTTCATTGACTTTTGCAAGAAAGTTGGGATCAAGAAGGTGACTTTTTTTAAACAATCATGGAAGTTTCCTAAGCCATGTTTTATGATAAAAAGTTACTGAAATTTCTTTGGAGAGAAGCTACCAACACTACAATCTATGTTTAAAATAGGACCCCTCATCAAGCCTTGTGTGACAAGACTCCTAAAGAAGTCTTCACATGTGTGAACCCTGATATTGGACATTTGAGGATCTTTGGATACCCCGTATAATTTCATGTGTTGAAGGATAAGAGGAACAAGTTAGAAGCTTTAGGGAAGAAATGTACGTTTGTTGGATATTATGAAAATTATAAAGCTTTTAGAATATATGTGCCTAGTCAGATGAATATGGAGTTTAACATGGATCTGACATTTGATGAAGATGTTTCCCTTGGAAAATAAAGGGACACTCCTTCCCCTTTAAATAATGAAAATAAGGATGATGCTATGGATAATTTAGAAGGCCCTTTTATGCCTAGGTCTGAGCCTGATGCTGCTGATGATCCAATGGAACCTATGGACCCCTTGGATCCCCCCTCATGTGATCCTCCTACGAGGATGAGACCATTATGGCTATGAGGCACCTTGTAAGATGTTGAGAGACATGTTGCTGCCAGAGGAACCTTCAAGGAAACTAAGAAGGCATGTTGATATCAGGGATATGTTGTGGCTATAAGAAACATCATACAAGATGAACCTCACACCTTTGAAGAATCAATGAAAGAGAAGGTATGGAAATATGTTATTATAGAGGAATATGAATCTATCATAAAAAATGACATGGGAAGTGGTTCCGAGACCCGAATGAAAGCCTTATGTGACTTCTAAATGGTTGTACAATATCAAGCATGGAGCATATGGAATTATCAAGAAATATAAGGCAAGGTTCGTGGCTAGAGGTTTCTCCCAGAATGAGGGAGAGGAATATGATGTTATATTTACACCAGTTGCCTACTATACTACTGTTTGATCAATTATTTCCCTTGCTGCTAGTCAAGGATGGAATCTTTACTAGATGGATGTGAATATTGTGTTTCTACATGGAATACTCCATGAAGAATTATATGTTAAGAAATCACTTGGATTTGAAGTCTAGGATATGAAGACCCACGTGTGTAGGCTGAAGAAGGCACTTTATGGATTGAAGCAAGCCCATAGGG
The DNA here is from genome assembly GCA_000404065.3 of Pinus taeda. Taxonomy (NCBI): domain Eukaryota; kingdom Viridiplantae; phylum Streptophyta; class Pinopsida; order Pinales; family Pinaceae; genus Pinus; species Pinus taeda. Next base: position 12,743 of record APFE031368712.1, read on the forward strand.
CTTGGTATGCTCACATTGATAGCCACTTGATGAAGCTTAGATTCACAAGAAGAAATGTCGACCCAAAAATCTACTTCAATGTTGTCAAAGGTATTCCCCTTAATTTGGTATTGTATGTTGATGAATTATTCTTGATAGGTGGAGAGCCTCTTATTCTCGAGTGTAAGAGGGAGTTGGAATTTGAGTTTAAAATGAAAGACCTTGGATTGATGCACTATTTCCCAGGCTTAGAGGTATGGCAAAAACCTAGTGATATTTTCCTTTCAGAAGGAAAATATTTGGTGAAACTGTTGGAAAGATTTGGTATGTTGGAATGCAAGTCTATGGCCACACCAATGGAGACGAACTTCAAGAAGTTAAGTGGAGAAGCTACGAGACCTGATCTAACAAAGCCCTTTGAGTATCAACAATTGATTGGGGCATTGATGTTCTAGCTTGTGAACTCTCGACTAAACATATTTTTTGCAGTTAAAACTTTGAGTCAATTTATGACTGAACCTCTACATGCACATTGGGTCACTGCTAAGCATCTGCTGAGATATTTACATGGGAAGATTAATTTTGGACTAAGATATACTATTGGAGATGTGAGGCTACATGGATACACCGATGCTAATTGGTACAGGAATTTTATTGACAAGAAGAGCACATCATGGTGTTGTTTTAGCCTAGGATCTACCATGATATCTTGGATGAGAAGGAAGTAGAAGTTTGTTGCCCTTAGCACTCCTGAGGCAAAGTATATTGCTACTAGCATGGCTAGTTATGAGGTAGGATGGTTGAGGAAGCTATTTAGAGTGATGTTTGACTAGGTTCCAGATACAAAAATGATATATTGTGATTAGATACCACTACATCTGATATATGGTGCAAAGATGAGCAGTCAGACTCCATCACATTTCAACCGATGAGTAGATAGAAAATATTCTTACTAAGGCTTTGCTGAAAGATAAATTCTTGGTCTTCAAAGAACAACTTGAATTGATGGATGTGGCCCTTTTGGAAAAGGGTCATGGCTCATTAAGGACACTGAGTTATGCTCTCTCCCCCTATTTAAGCTCATAGGGAGAGGAATAGAGCTGGAGAGTTGTTGGGGTTGAGCAAACTCTGGACAATAAGATAGGGTGTGATCCTTACCCATTGCAGTAAGTGTATCTCACTTATTGTCACTGTAGGGCATATGCATGATCATTGTCATTTGTGGCAAGTGGGTATCTCCCCATACCATCAAGTTGGGACTTTGTAGAGTATAACCCAGTATGCATCCTACCCACAAGTTGAGCTTGTTGGGATTGCCACCCATCTGGTCAATGGGTGTTGGCCGGATAAATCGATCTTGTGGACAAGGCCAATCTCCCTAGTATAAAAAGATATCTAGCAACAAGCAGGACAAGCAAGTCCATCTTTCTCTAAACATATACGATTTATTAACAAAAACTATAGAGGTTTTTAAACTCTACCTTAAGTCCAACGCTAGTTTGTAGTAGCCATCCTTCAACCATTTGAAAGAGTTTCCTTTTGAGAACCTGCAATCATAAACAATCACACATCAAATAACACCTTCATAGCTAATATCATAAATCATGTTCATTATGGTGATCAAGGAATCCATAAAATAAACCATAAAACACAACTTATTGAGAAAAACAAACTTGTTTGTATTAACTTTGAAGTAGAAGAACCTCACAACCTTTTCAGCCTTGATGTTGAACAAGTTCTTCCTAGGGTTTGAAACAGGAATCTCCTTTACTTTGACAAGCCTCACACTCTTCCAAATGAGATCAAAGAGGTATGTAATCTCTCCTCACAAAAGCTCAATTAGGAAGACTAAGTTCCAGCAGCATTTCACCTCAAAAATATTCAACTTTCAACCCCCTTAGTAACCAGCCCAATGCTTCATTTTATAGTGCAAAGGAAGGAAGTTATAGGTCCACCTATGAAGGGATAGAGTCCTCCTTCAAAGGGATAAGCTCCTCACATCAAGGGGTTAGCTCCTTAAAATATGGGATGCATTAACCTTAAGGGAGCGAACTTGCCACCTCAAGATTCCTTCCAGAAGCTTCTAGAAATTACTCAAAGTGATTTTTAAGAATATACTTGCACCTTTTTGAATTTTACAGGGGTCTGCACCCATAATACAGAGACAAAATGGTCAGGTGTGTAAGGGACATGACCATTGGGCACGAGACTGCAGGTAATGCTAAGAGAAAGTGCGGAACCAGAGTTTTAGATACTTTTGAGGGCTTTCTCTTATTTTCAAGGCTTGATATGAAGAATTGAGGCTTAAGACTTGCAAAGGAGGAAAGTATGAGTGGTAATGGACTCACACAGATTGTAGAATTTCAAGGTGACAATTTTTTATGCAACAGAAGGGCACTGAGTTATGCTCTCCCCCCCTTGTTTAAGCTCACAAGGAGAGGAATAGCGCTGGAGAGCTCTTGGGGTTGAGGGAACTCTAGATAATATGATAGGGTGTGATCCTTACCCATTGCAGTAAGTGTATCTCGCTTATTGTCACTGTAGGGCATGTGCGTGGTCATTGTCATTTGTGGCAAGTGGGTATCTCCCCATACCATCAAGTTGGGACTTTGTAGAGTATAACCCAGTATGCATCCTACCCACAAGTTGGGCTTGTTGGGATTGCCACCCATCTGGTCAATGGGTGAGGATACTTGAGATAGGGCATGATCTTTACCATTTATGGTAAGTAGTATCTCTCTTAAGTGATAGGATGTAGGTGTTCCACCACTTGACTCTTGAGGGTCAAGGTGGGAAGGATCAACAAACAATAAGATAGAGTGTGATCCTTACCACTCATGGTGTAGTACCTCTCCTATTGCCATAGATCAATATGATAGAGTGTGGTCCTTACCTCTCATTGTAAGTAGTGTCTCAGTTATTATCCTTGGATATAGGGTGGATGCCAATGCTCCCCTAAGATAATTCTCCTTATTTAGATTTGAAATTGTTCATTAGATGAGTAGAGATGAGTAGAGATGAGCAGAGATGAGCATAGATGCCAATATATGATATGATACAATGTTGATGATGCCGAGTCATTTGAGATGAGACCTATGATGTCATTAAAAATTCCTCCCTATCTGAGAGGGGGTGTTGAAATTTGGCAGCTTAGGTAAAAATTACTTCCATTAGGAATCCTTCCTCATTTGGAGAAGACCCTCCTAGCCATTGGAAGAATTTAATTTGGTTGAGGAAAATATATTATATTTAATGTTGGAACCACGCCATCACAAAAGTACAACTCGACCTCGGAAAGGAAATTTTACCTCTGAGGACACATATAAATAGACCACACTTGACATCATTTGGAGGCATCCCATCACACATCTTCTTCTCATCTATTGGTTCATACACTTCTGAATTGCAGGGTCGAGCTCACACATGTGAAGGAGAGAGCATTTATTTTATGTTGACTAAGTTTGACTTCTATTTGGGACTTTTTTTACCAGCGTTGATCATGGAGGATTTGACTTTGTTTGAATAATTTTCTGGTATGTTTGGAATGTTGAGCTGACTGGAAGGTCGATTGAACTTTTAAACTTTGACCACCATTGTCTTTATATTATGGGCTAGTGTTTACACAAGTCAATACCTTGACTTTGGTCAAATTCTATGGGAGATTTGTTAACTATTTTGACTAGATTTGAATGAGATTAGAAGGTCGAGTTGAATACTACTTTGAATGAATTCTTTAGAGGAATTTTGACCATTAATTGTTGACTGGTTAGGATTTTTGCTGCTACTCTTGACTTTTACCATAATTACATATTTGAATTTTGACCACAATTGACTTTTTAGTCTCATTTTTTATTGGATATTGGATTGGTATTTGGGATAGTTAAGGATTTAACCTTTGACTCTTTGTTGATGAACTTGAGCTTTGTATCTCTCTACTAAATATTTGATGACATTCGAATAGAAGAAGAATTTGGAAAGTATTTGCCCCCTTGTGGGGTTTTTCCCTAGTCTTTGACCAAATTGTTGTGTCTCTTGTTCTTGTTTGTCTTCTATTGTGCATTTTGTTTACTATTCTGTCTACAATTACTTATTATTGCTGGAATATTGAAATTATATTGAAAATTGATTTCTAATTGAATATGAATTGAAATACGTGATTGTGTTAAGCATAGAACAATGGTAGATTAACAACTTTATTGAGGCTTTCTTGCAGGTGCACACTCAAATTGGCATCAAATATTGATATATCATCCTAGTTTCTCTTTTGTGCTCTCTAGTTGCTTGTTACCTATCTTCTCCAACACTTCTACAAAGATTTGTTGTCATTAGTTTGGATCTCTACCTTGAATGCTTCTTGCCTCATCCTATAACATCTTCATAGGCTTTGTTCTCTCATACCTTTGGTGATTCAAATCCTTCACCTCAAAGTAAGTTCTAGAATAACTAGTTAATGGCAGGTATTAACCCTCTTTAGGGTACTTTCAATGACCAATAATTATTCCATTATCACATTAATTTGTATCGTAAATATAATTTTTATATATTACATTGTTTTGGGGAGTGAGTACAAGTATATTTTGTAGGGATATTGAGCTGCATCTAGAGGTTAATTTGTTAGGTGGAACACTCTCTTAGAGTCCTTACATAACTTTGAGCTTCAACTCAAGAAACTTTGAAATATAATAGTGCTCTTTTAGGTGATTTGTTTCTTTCTCTTTGCAATGCCATGTTTATAACTTATATTAACTAGTTCACCAAAGGCATTGTAGTGAATCAACCCTAGTTTATTTAATTTCCTTTGATAATTTGTTGTTATCACTTGGTTGCTATTGAAAACTAATCAAAGTTCCCTAATAAACCTACAATATTTCCTTTGTTTATTTTTTGTTAACACTTGGTTGTTATTGAAATCTAATCAAAGTACCCTAATTAACCTACAATCTTAGATAACTAATTAAGGTTAAAATTGTAATTAATATAATGGTATTTATCTCTTCGTTTATCTATCTCACTTCTCACCCCTAGAGTTTATTAATGAATCCTTGAAGCTAAGTGGCAAATCCACTCTCTCCTTCATCCATATGGTACATGAATCCATTCTTGTACTACATTTTGGTGACTTCGCTAGGGATTTCCTGTTAATCCTTCCCTCTCTCGAGTGAAATATCTCCCCTCTCTCCTATCTTATTTCTCCTCCATTATTTCTTGGATTATGATGTCATATTTCACTTTCATTAGTTTTATTTATACTAATGATACCATATCTTGGCATAAACCAACTGCACCCTCAAAATATGTCTTACTTATATGATCTTACTCAAAAGATTATGAATATGTTGCACAATAGTTATCCAATTAGTCATACCACAATTAATACCCATCCTTATAATTAATAGAATATTCCCTCTTATTACTATCTAACCCAAGTTAATGATGAAGGATATTCACAACATCCTCCCAACCCAACAACTGTTCCTCCTCATAGTTAAGATCTTAAAAATTTCCCTTTCTTATAGTGAAGTAAATATGCAACACTCTAACCCTTGTAGGTCATGTAACAAACTCATGTCCTAAATCCAAAAACTTGAAAAGGGAATCCTTAGAGAATTTGAAAATCTTATAGAATCACTTAGGAAACCATTCCCTCCTCAATGAGTTTATTGAGTTGAACCTCTATCCTCTTCTCTAATTCATTTTGTTTACAATGTTGGAAATCCACCAACAAAAGGTGTCTCCTCAGTATGAAGTCCCAACCAGACCTCACACTGTTTGGAGTAGGCATACCATTTGGATAATAGGCCAAACCACCATTACTATTAGGGATTTTCCTTGGTTGTAATTATCAACATAAGATATTACACAAACAATCGTTTAAAAAATCAAGTAAGTTGACACTGTGAGGCATACAACTAAAATGTATATATGGTACTTTCATGGAAGGGAAAAGAGAGTGTGCCTCTAGAAGAAAAGTAATAGTACTATCCTAAAAGAGACACACAACAACATGGAGAGAATCCTTGATTAACCTGAAAATTAGTTCACAAGATAACAATGATCATAAAAGCAAGTAACAATGCACATTCAACAAGATGCATACCAAAGCCAACAAAATAGTTCATTTTCATTAGCATGTGTAAACATAAACATACACCGCAAAGAATGAAGAATCATATTACAATCATTCATGACATATGAATAAACGTGCATCGAATTTGAGAGCTTCATATATTAAGTGAAAGTCCCAAGATACACAACTACAATGATGTGACACTAGCCCCAATAGTGGAACATTCAGTGACCACTTTCTCCTCCAAAGAATGATATTCTCTCCTATGTTAATCTAGAGAAGCCAAGGTGGAAATTCCTGTGCTTGAGCTATGAGGGTGTATATATAATAAATGAGGTGAATCTACACCTCCCATGTGACTTTTGACCTTCCCTCATGACTCTTGAGCTCCCATGTGACTTTTTGCATTCCTGTTTCACCTTTGAGATTCTATATGGCTTAGAACTTTTTAGTGACTTTTCATATTCCATGTGGGACCCTTGGGTTTCAACACATTTTAAATTTTCTCATTTTTGAGAAATTGTTGCACAAAAATTGTCACTTTGACTTTCTGCAATCAATATGAGTCTATCACCACTCATACATACCTCCTTTGCAAGTCTTGAACCTCAGCTCTACATATCAAGCTTTGAAAATAAGAGAAAGACCTTAAAAATCTCTAAAACTCTGGTTTCGCACTTTCTCTTAGCATTACCTGCGGTACCACACCCATTAGTCATGTCCCCTGTGCACCTAACTGCTCTGTATTTGCGTTTATGGGTGAAAACCCCTGTAAAAGTTAAAAAGGCGCAAGTTTATTCTTAAAAACTCACTTTGAGTCAATTCTGGAAGCTTCTAGAGGGAATCTTGCGCTAGCAAGTTCGCTCCTTGAGGATTCTTGCATCCCATTCCTTAAGGAGCTAACCCCTTGATGTGAGGAGCTTATCCCCTTGAAGGAGGACTCTATCCCTTAAATGGTGGACGTGTAACCTCCTTCCCTTGCACTATAAAATGAAGCTTTGGGCTGGTTACTTGGGAGGTTGAGAGCTGAATATTTTTTAGGGTAAATGCTGTTGGAACTTAGTCTTCCTAATTGAGCTTTTGAGAGGAAAGATCACATACCTTTTGATCTCATTTGGAAGAGAGTGAGGCTTGTCAAAGTAGAGGAGATTCCTGCTTGGACCCTGGGAAGAGCTTGTACAACATCAAGGCACCAAGGTTGTAAAGCTCTTCTTTTTCAAAGTTGATACAATCAAGTTTATTTTTCTCAATGAGTTGTGTTTAATGGATTATTTCATAGACTCCTTGATCACTATGATGAACATGATTTATTATATTAACTATGCAGGTGTTCTTTTATGTGTCCTTGTTTGTGTTTGTAGGTTATTAAAAAGGAAACTCTTTGAAGTTGTTGGATCAAGGCTACCACAAACTAGCGTTGGACTTAAGGTAGGGTCTAAAACACCTCTTAGTTTTTATTAATGAATCGTGATATGTTTAGATAAAAGTAGGTTTTCTTGTCATGTTTGTTGCTAGATATCAATTGATACTAGGGAGATCGGTCTTGTCCGCAAGAACGATTTATCCGCTTAACAAATTGGCAACTCCACTGGGGACGGGATTTGATTGTTTAATTTTCCTTTATCTTTAATTCGAGAAACTTGATCTTTGTTTTTGGTTTTTGCTTGATGTGTGTGGGATTTGGTAGGTTTTAGATCATGTATTGGTTTTTGGTTTTTTAGAAATTTTTACGAGGACCGCATGTTCTGTTTGAGTTACAGTGCGGACCTGTCCGCACTGTTACTTCACTGCACATAGTGGTACCGCACCTGGTTTCACTGGGGGCCTGCCGACCCTGTCAAAATTTTTGAAAATCCTAAAATATTTTTTTCTAGTTTAGTTTAGGTTCTTTTTATTACTTTTATCCCCTGCCTAGATCTTCATATATCCTGTAAAGAGTCTCTCATAAGTAAGTTCCATTAGTGTTGCACTTTGGATTAATTTCTAGAAGTTTTTGCATGCTTGGTTTGGTCTTCACTTAGTCTTTGTAGTGACTTGAAGCTTAGAAGCCTAAGAAACCTTAAATCACCCTGGAATCTTTTGTCTTCTTGATAAGACTGGCTGGTTTGTGAGATCTTCCTTTGGTGAGAAATAGATTTTGTTTCTCTTTGAAAAACTTTGAACGAACTTGATCATAAGTTGTGAATTTCATTTTTCATAAAAAAACATAGTTGGGTGTTTTTGATTGATTTGTTTCTTCTGAATGAATTAATCCTTAGTTTGTTGAATAACTAAGTAAAAACATCCTCAAAAACATTTGAAGCTTTTATTTCAATTAGTTTTTAGAAGTTAGATCTCAAGATTAGATTTTTCATAGTTTTGACTGTGTTTTCTAGAAATTTTAGTTTCTCTTTTGAAAAATTTGTTTTATGTAGTTTTGAGTGTTGAAAAGAAAAGGGATTTATTTTGTGAGCATAATTAGTAGCTTCGTTTGAGTGTATTGAAAAAGATAAAAAGTTTTTCTTTTCGTTTATATGTTGAAGGAAAGTTTTGTTTTTCAAGAAATTGCATTCTCAACCTTCCTTTAGCTAGAGATTCATTGAAAAGGAAAAGAATTGTTTATCATCTTAGGTGCATTTTTTAGTGTTTTTTTGAGTCAAGTCTTCACACCACAAAGTTTCATCTCTATACCTTTTGACTTAAGAAACAACCAATAAAATTAATGCTTAATTAAAATTCATCTAGCAATCTTTTTATTTCTAGGGCTCTTATTCACCAACATAGCTTAGGCTAGTATCTTGGAGTAGGGAGTAATTAACTCTCCGAGATAGTTAAAACAAACAAGTAGTCGATCTTGTGGTAGGAAAAAATTCCAATTGTCACATGTATGCTCTGGGAAGCTCCTCTTAAAGGAGTCAAGCACGAGATCATATCTGAACCAGTGAGGTAATCAATCCTTCCTCATTGGGAATGATAGCAGATATTCACGTATTAAAAACAGTAAACCTCGGATTGACCATTGTCGAGGAGCCTGGGGTCACTTGTTGGTAAACCTTGGAGTTATGTCCAAGGAGCCTTCAAGGGGATTGAGATTTGTTACTCTGCCCTTGCGTGCAGTATCGGATCGTAGACTGTTCCCTAGGTATATTGTCTTTGTTGGTAACCTTAATGGCCATAATCTTTAGGATTTTTTTCCTAAGGTGACAGTGGAGGGAAGAATCCTACTGTACTGGAGTAGACGTCGACTAGACCCCACTTGGACTCTCTGGGGGTTATCTTCACTAGACGATTTTGTGAAGAAACTTGTGCCAGTCTGTTTCATTAAGCAGGTTGTCGGGGTAACTGTTCCAACTGCCATTCTGTATTGAATTCTGCGAGGTTGGATTTCATCACGAAATAGTGTTTTCGGTACGGAAAAATATTGTCTGTGTGTGGTTTGAACCCTTAGATTGTTAGGTGTGTGATTCAATTATTTGGTTCTTTAGAGACTTTAGGTGATTTTATTGAGATTTTCTTTGCTCTCGTGTGAAGTAATTAATTAATTAATCGTGGCTGAATTACCGAGACAATCCCGTAGACTTCGGGGGCAGCCTATCGAATATACACGAAGTCAGCTTGAAGGTCTAAGAGCTCTTGTCACACCTAGTGAAAGTAGAGTTGAGTCACCAGAGGCCAGAGAATCATCTTTAGTTATTCACCTTGATTATCAAGTTCCAGCAACAGAGTATTCTAAACCAATTTCAATTTCCGAAGTTACTGGTAGTTTTTCTTCTACTGGTGAATTAGTTGAGGAACCTGAAATTTCTGAACCTGAAACTGAACCTGCTGCTACTCCATCCTCAGGATTTGCTTCTCCAGTTTCTAGTGCTCCTGGTTCACCCATGGTAGGAAGTGTCATTACCTACAATCTTCCATCGGGACTCATTTCTATTGAAGAACTTGTTATTCCGGATGAGAATATAACTCCCCTTGAAAATCAACCGACTATAGAACTTAGGGAGCGTGAATCTATATTTTATAGTCCTTTTCAAAGTGACGCTTGGTACGTATCTTTGACGAACTTTTTAGAAAATACGGGTCTCTCTACTTCACCACCTTGTATTCCTTTTCATCCAATGCCCAGAGGTTATTATCCTCCTTCGAATATGACAAAGTGGTCATCCATGTTTTCTTAAAATCTGGAACCATTTTTATATGGCAGTATTTCTGTTCCGTCTAGGTATCAATCAATTTCTGGTACTTTTTCAGGAGCGTCTCCTCAACCCATCGAACATGGGGTATCAACTGGTCATAACGGAACTCCACCATTGAGTGTAGAAGAAATTCTTATGATGTCTGGTGCTATTGCAAATCCGCAACCTCAAGGTAGTCAGATTCTGCCTGGGGGGCAACCTCAAGGTAATCAATTTCCGCCTGGGGGGCAACCTCAGGGCAGTCAAATACCACCTAGGGGGCAACCTCAAGGTAGTCAAATTCCACCTGGGGGGCAACCTCAAGGTCAGTACATGCCTCAAGGTCAACCCCAGACTCAATATATGCCTCAAGGTCAACCTCAAACTCAGTATATGCCTCAAGGTCAACCCCAGTATCAATATATACCTCAAGGTAAACCCCAGTTTCAATACGTGGCTCAAGGTTATCAACCTCAAGGTCAGTATCAATCTCAAGGTTTCCAACCACCTTCTCGTCAACCATTTGTTCAAGGAACTGGAAATTACCAGTCCTACACTCAACCTAGTTATGGTCCTCAATATGCTCAACCTGTTATGGGTCCTTACCCAGGAATGAATATGGTGTGGGATCCCTCTCAAACTCAATAGATTTTGCAACCCAATGTGCAGTTTTCATCTCAACCTGGACAACCTATGGTTTTTGGTTCAACCCAGCAACCTGTCTAGCCTACTATTCAAACTTCTGCACCTGGTGTAGCTCATCAGTCTAGGCCTATTTCACCTCGAATTTCGCCTCAATCGACTGCTACAACTACTGCAACCTCTGTTCAATCTACCCCACCTACTTCTAGAGTATTGGCAGCTCCGGTTTCTACTGTTCCTGTATCAACTCCTCAAACCTCTTTACCCCAGTCTGGACCTACAATTCAGACTTCGGTTCAGATGCCTGTAGGACAACCTGGTCCAGGTACGGTTGTCACAAGTCAACCTCAATATACTTATCAACCGTGCCAGGGAGAGTATCAATATGGTCCTGTTGTGCAAAGCCCAGTTTATCAGTATCAACCGTACCCTGAGTATACATATCAACAACCTCAATCTCAACAACCCCAGTTTGGTCCGGTTAATCCTGGTTTTCCGAGAGGATATAATATTCCAAATGCAAATCCAATTCTAGGTTATCCTGGGTATCCTCCTCCTCGAGCTGGTCTTGTGTCCCAAGGTTTTTGCAACCCTAACTGTCAGTTACCATTCATCGCAACTTTGGATTTACTTGACTTGTCGCACCTTACGAACGATCCAATTTATTATCTTCCATACTGGCTGTCAATGCCTAATAAGTTGCCCAGTGATATTCCGAAGTTTGAGGGTAAACCAAGAGAGGATCCGTCGTACCATGTGATGACCTATCACCTATGGTGTGCATCAAATTCCATTATAGATGACTCAATATGCTTAAGGCTTTTTCAACGCACTCTAATTGGTCTCGCGGCTAAGTGGTACATTGAGTTGCCATGAAGCTCTTTTTATAATTTTAGTCAGTTAGCTACTTCGTTCTTAACTCATTTTCAGTTGCCTCTCAGATATGACAATGGCATGAAATTATTAACTTCATTAAAACAGTCAATGTCTACATATATTTTAGACCATATTCATGAATGGCGACATCGACGACGTTCAGTGAAAGTTTATATCCCGAATCAAATTTTGGCAGAATGGTTTGTTAAATCCTTATTACCAAAAATCACTAAGGATGTAGCTAAGACAGGAGTAGTTACTGAGGAGCAAGTAATTGCTTAGGCTCAGTACCTTGACCTCGTTTATACACAGTCAGATACTTTACATGAAAAAATCCCCGATCTTCCCAAACAAAATCAAATAACAACAACTCCTTCAGGGTCTCATGCCACTGATAGTATGATTGGTACAGTTAATACCAAGAGTAAGAAGAAATTTGCAAAGAATTCTTCTCCTATTATAACTTTACCAGATTCCCCGACAGGAGAAGCTTCCGCTGAAGTTCCTGCTGATATTCATGTTGTAGAATATTCTACGACCAAATCCAATTCCGACAGTAAAAGAAAGGGAAGAAGAAAAATAAACAAAACGCAAAAGAGAAACCATAAAAAACTAAATCTACTGACGAGAAGTGTAAACCTCGCTATCCTTGTCTCATCTGTGATGACAAGCACTTTACAAAAGATTGTCCACATCGAGCTGAGGTTTTGAAAATCGTCAAAGGTTCTCAAACGCCTGCTGTCTTGAAGGATCCTTTTCCCACTCAAGATAGTAAGATGATAGGTTCTTCCTCAAATGCCTCAGAAGAACCAATTATGAAGATGTCCAGTGTCAGGATTGTGACGCGATCACAAGATTATGGAAGTAAGAATCCTGTTAGTGGTAAGGAACCAGAATCTTCTAGTTCAAACCCATCAAATCCACTACAAATCGAGAAACCTAATCCAGACTTAGTAATAAAACCACCTGCTAAAGGTATACTTTGGAAGTCAGCTTTCAATCCACATGCGAGAGCTACTCAGAACTATAACATTGTTGAAGATTTAGCTATATCCCCTTCAGCAATGTCGGCTTTGGAGGTGCTGCAATCATGTCTAGCACAGTGTAAATTGCTTTTGTCTGCTATAGGAGTTGTTGATGTTCAGGATTCCAACCTTATAATCTTCAATTTAGAAAACAGTACACCTTGCTTACCTCATGAAATGGCTTTCCAGATCCCAGTGTTAGTCAAAAGCAGACCTTGCTTTCAGACTGTGATTGATGAGGGAGCTTCAACATGTATTATGTCGATTTCATGTTGGAAATCGCTTGGTTCTCCGACACTTATCCAATCCCCAACGATTTTGAAGGCTTTTGACGATCGAGGGTTTCATCCTTATGGCATTCTGCAGGATTTGCCTATAGGGGTAGAAGGCAAAACCGTTACTCTAGATGTGGAGGTGGTTGATGCCCCTCTAGATTACAACCTTCTTTTGGGTCGCAGTTGGTCTTACGCAATGATTGTTGTTGTTTCATCGGTGTTTCGGCTCATTAAGTTCCCTCATAATGGAAAGATCATTACAATAGATTAGTTGAATTACTTTTCATCCAACCCAGCCTCTTCTGAGAGTATTCAACATGTCGGTAAAATAGTTATCCCTTATAAGGATGTTGGGGTGGGATTAGTCAAAGATTCTAGTTTGCTAGGAACTTTTTATTTTCATCCTCCTAACGTATCAGCTTCATTTGCAACAATTCACATGATTTCATCGGACACTATTGTTCTTGATGATCCTTGGATTGTTCCTTCCAAATCTGAGGTGGACTCATTTAGTGATGCCATGCCTTTGAGTCCCTTTGAAGTTGCATATTAGGTGGTACAATCATTTTCTGACTCTAGTTCAACCGAAATTGATCCAATGAATGTGGTCCATGGGGAGTCACTTTCAATATCAACCTCAGATTCAACAACTTTTTCTGAACCTGCTCACACTGATGAGCAGATTTCGTGAACTTTTATCTGTTGATGATTTACTATGGGAAGATCTTCATCATGGATCTTCGTTTTTACCTAGGTTTGATCATTTTGAAAATGACTTCTCATCTATTTTTACCACTGATTATGTCAAGGAACCACGGAATCCATTGAAACATCCTGATTCTGAGTTGAATTTGGGAAACATTTCTCGAACCATTCCTATTGACATTTCAGTGAAACGCAGAATTATTGAAAACATTCATATAGGTGCTTCTTGTACGGATGAGGAAATCCAAACTTATAAAGCCCTATTTCAAGAATTTTGCGACGTGTTTGCCTGGTCATACGAAGAAATGCCAGGAATTGATCCATCAATTGTTTTCCATGAAATCAAAACTTACCCATATGCTAAACCCGTCCTGCAACATTTGCGTCAGATACACCCAAGAAAAGCTGATGCTATTAAAGTTGAAGTTGATAAATTACTTCGAGCAGGTTTCATATATTCGATTCCTTTAACGGATTGGGTATCTAATATTGTTCCTATTAGCAAAAAGTAAGGAACGATAAGAATATGTATTGACTATAGGGATATTAATCGAGCCTATCCAAAGGACAATTATCCAACTCCCTATATCAATCAAATAATTGATGATTGTGTCGGCAGTGAAATGTTCTCATTTATGGATCGATTTTCCGATTACAATCAAATTAACATACTCCCTGCTGATCAACCAAAAATGGCTTTCATTTGTCCATGGGGGACCTTTGCTTATTGCAAATTACCTTTTGGGTTGAAGAATGCCAGAGAAACTTTTCAAAGGGCTATGTCTTATGCATTTCACAACATCAAGCACATTGTGCAACCTTATCTCGATGATTTACCTGCTCATTCATTACGTAGAGCTGATCATCTCACTCATTTACGAGCCATTTTTATGAGATGTAGGCATTATCGAATTAGGTCAAATCCACACAAATGTGTTTTCTGTATAGAAACGAGTTGCTTACTGGGATTTGTTGCTTCAAAAGCTAGCATTCGTGTCGATCCCTCGAAGGTTGAAGCCATTGTTAAATTACCTCCGCCTTCGACTCTTCGCCAACTCCAA
>APFE031368713.1:1125-12819 GCA_000404065.3 Pinus taeda
TTTGGCATGGGGAGAAAGTATTGGAGGGAAAATGAAGAAAGGAGAAATTTTGGTGAGATTAATGTTGGTTGTGGTAGGAGAGTGTTGGACCTATTTTTTAACACAATATGGCAGTTGTTGTTGGACTTGGGCTCTGAAGGCTAGGGAACTTGTGGAGGTTCCCTGGGCTAGGAAGTTAGATAGACATTCCTAGTTGGTAGGGTGATAGATTTAATTGAGAAGCGCCAACAGGAGCACCGCAACTGAACCACCAGATTAGATATTCTTTGTTTCTTTATTTTATTTATGTAAACTGCTACATATCAAATTCCATACATGTGTAGTGTGTTGTAACTCAATTTTATTTATTGTTATGTTATAAACACGTTATTATCCTTGTTGTCAAATTAAATGATAAATTTAATTTTAGTTAAAAAACCTAATTAATTCTTCACATGGTAAAAATGTGATATATTAATTTTTTTTTAATTACTTCATTATACAACATCAAATCATTTAAATCTTTCTTTCTTTATATATATATAATTATTATATATTATTTATATATATATCTGTATATATATATATATAATTTCAAAATTATACATACTTTAGAATTTAAAAAAAAAAAATTAACTTTGAAGCTTAATTAAATCTATCACTTTATCACATCATTCATTTTTGTTAGGATATTCTAGCACATAGGAAATAATTAAGTATAATTTGGTCTAGTCTATAGTTAGGTAAATTGTGTTTCTTTAGCATGTACTTTTTGTAACTTACAATCCGATGGTCACGATATGTTCTAGACATGAAGTGATATGGCTGTTCATTCTCTCATTGGTATTACTGACACTTGATCTGTGGCTTAACACCCGATTGGTCGATGATCTATATTTAAAGAGCATGGAGGGTCATTTGTTAGGTGATAATTCATGAGAGAAGCTTATGTAAATTTTATTTCTTTTACATTAATAAATTGCTTGAAGTGGCCCATTGGCTTAGGTCGTGGACTATTTCCCTCTTTGAGGGTTTTAACCATGTCAAGAGTATTGGTGTACTAATTTGTAATCTTTTTGTGAGTGGTGTCTTTTGGTGTTCTATCTAAGGAAATTACCCTGTAAATTCCTACATGGCATCAGAGCTATTCGAGGGTCGCATCCATCGGCGATCCAAATCTGGAGCCAGTATTGTTGAAAATAGCAACAAGAAATTCTAAAAATAGAAATGCTAAAAATAGCATTCATAATATTCCAATTTTGATTTGTCCTTGAATTAAAATTCGAATTTAGTCTCACTAGCTGCTTGAAAAAAATAATTAATTAATTCATTATGGATTAATTAGTTGGAGAAATTCAAGCTAGAAGTCTTTGTGAAGTCATGCAACAGTTATCCTTTTAAGGAGATTATCCCTTAATTAAGGAGATAAGGATGAGTTATATTTGAGTTGTAATTAATTAGCTCAGTTAACTAAGTTAAGTCCAGTTAAATTTGTTCCAAATAGTTTGAGGAACTAATTGTGAGTTCAGTTAGTTAATGCATGCATGCATGAAACTAGTGTACTCTAGATAATTGAGGATTCTCTAATAAATAATTCATGCATGTCAATTCAGACAAAGACCCAGTTGAGATTAAAGACAGGGACAATGCACTATCAGTTGTAGGAATTTTCCTATAAAGGAAACTCATCCATGCAGAAGGAACAAGGTTCCTTAAGGATTGCACTTTTAACAGTGTGTGAGATCAATGTTACACTAGGTAACAGCTGGATCACCCAGGGAAAACTGTGCAAGGAAATAGGAGGCTTGGAAGGTAGAGGAGAAGGCTTGTTAGAAGCTTTGTTTGCTTGTGAGCATCCAAGAGGATTGTACTAAGAGCTGGCTAGTTGTCAGAGCTAAAGCTTTGTGTAATTTTGATGTATTTCCACCTTGTATGATAATACAGATAGCGGGGTTTTTAGATGAGGCTTTCCCCAGAGTATTCTTCTGTGTTTCATGTGCATTGATTTTTCTTCTCTATTATATGTGTTATGTTTGATCTTGCTCAAATCGATTAAGCTTCCGCAAGTTTGATTGTAGAAGTAGATTAAGTATTTTTCTTTAGTTATATTGCATAATCAGGTTAATCTACAGTTAGAATTTCTACAGGTACAACTACATTTGACTGTCGTTTCCTAGATCTACTATTTCTGATTGCTTTCAGGCCGAGAGGATTTCTCTATTGTGTTAGGAGCATTTGTTCAAGTGAGGAACCCCTTTTGTTTCACACAAAAAGGTTTTTGGTAGCCCTAGCTACGTCATTTTTAAGATCTGGAGGTATAAAGTTTTTATTTGCAGTTATAGTTATTTATCTCTCTATTTATTTCGGTTTATAGTCCTCTATAATTTTTTTATTACCAGATTTATACCTTTCATTTCTGCGTATGTTCTTTGCCCCGTGACTCTATACAATCTGGGCAAAACAGAAACAAAAAGAAATTATTTTTCTCATGTGTATGCTCTTTTTCATTGCACCTTAGTGTGATCTCGAAAATCAGAAACATTGAGGAAAATATTTAGTTTCTGGCCAAATCTAACTTTAAGTCGTAACGCTTGGATTACTTTTGTGTGTACGCTTTGTGTTGTGTGGTTTTTTTTTTTTTGCACGCAAAAATAGGTTTTTCAAGTAAGTACGCACTCCAAAGCTTTAATGAGCAAAAAAAAAAAAACAACTCCCCCTTCCTCCTTTCCAAAAGTTATTAACCTTTTAAACTAGTTCACTTGGTCCAAAGTTACTTTATGAGAATAGAGATCTTGTGGTTCAAGTGTTTCTTTTTGTTGAGTTACTTTTTCAAAAAGCACATGTAACTTATGTTTTAAAGTTACTTTATGTAAAAGTGTTCTCACCCATTATAAAAAATAAGTCACTTATAATTCTAAAGTCACTTTATCTTTTATTTAAGTTACAATTTAGTGGGTAGTTCACAAATTACCATTGTAAAAGTTACTTTCACTTATTTATAAAAGTGGGTCACATAAAGTAATTTTTTTTAAAAGTGAGATAAGTAGATTAAGCTTGGAAATGGGGGATTTTTTTTTAAATATAGCATTATCATTCACTTCCCAACATTCACGTGGTTTGTTGGCATCTTCAACAACTTTTCTTTAAAAAGCCATAACTTCTTCATTCGAAAGTCATTTTCAGAGCCGTTTTTTTTAATCAATCTAATTTTTTGAGATCTGTCCATTGTAACACTTAGTTTCAACATCTGCAACTTTCATTACTTTTAAAACGGAAAGTCCATGCCTAGTTATTCTTGACAACACAACTACTTTCAATGACTATCCTATATGGTGGATTTACTTTTTTTTTATCAAAAAAGAGTGGAGCCTCCCATTAGTCAAGAAAAAAATACATAATGTACACTTTTTTTTTAACGGGGCTAAGAATAGAAACACCAGCTATGTGAACACTCAACAGACAGCTAAGTTGACACAACCCTGAGCCTAACTCAAACAAAACTACAAGAGGACTATTGTCAAAACATTCCGTCCAATAGAGAGTACAAAGAGTTGTCCTCAGAGCGGCGCTCTGGATAACCAACGCACACGAAACCAGCTTTCCGAACCCGAAAGAGAGATTAAAAGGTTCAGAGGTTCTCTCGGGTCTGCTAAATGTCTTAAGTTTCGCTCATCAATGAACCCGAAAGCCCTTGATGTCGAGGGCCGACATATCTAATGGCCCATAATGTATTCACTTGTGTCTTAAACACAATCCTTAACCTTTGGTTGTCTTTACAACCCAAAACCTGTGCGATCCTACCCTTGGAGATTTAATGGTCAATAACTCATTTCGGGCCATCAACTTGCCCACTCTTCAATTTATCTTACGGACCCAATGAGAAACATAACCGTCGCTCTATATTTTTTTCGGGTCTGCTTGAGGATTAACCTTTGATTATATTTTCACCCCAATCACCGTGGGATCCTACCCTCGAAGATCTGATTGTCAATAACTAATTTTGGGCCATCAACTTGCCCACTCTTTAATTTATCTTATGAACCCGATGAGAAACAAAACCACCGCTCTATATTTTTTTCGGGGCCGCTTGAGGATTACACTTCGATTGTATTTTCACCTTGATCACCGTGCAATCCAACCCTCCTTGATCCGACGATCCTAAGCTATTTTCGGGTTGAAAACTTGTGCAAGCTTTATTTTATCTTACGGACCCGATGAGTATCATAAATTGCCTCACTATAGTTTTTCGGGTCCATTTGAAGTTTTAACCTTCGTGTGGTTTTCCGCCTGAAATCCATAGCATGGTGGAGTTCAAGGCAATCTATGGTCGGCTATCTGCCAACCATCCCACTGTTTACCCCTTGCGATTGGTCCATTTTCTACTATTTCCATCAGTGTCCTTACTGCTTATTTTTCATACTCTAAGAATACTCCCTGTCCTTTATCGCCTGTCTGTGACAGTCCTCGCACAATTTCCCTGAGGTTGTTGATGCCCAAGCATATCTTCTATTACTTCTTGAATAGAGCACTCCTTCATTCGCCAAATGATCTGCTAACCTGTTGGTTGTTCTGCATACGCGAATAAATTTGAGTGTTCTCAGTGCTCTCAGGTGGGATTATATACATTGATAGACCTACAATAAACGTCAATGTTTTGACACTTTTTCTAGTGTTGTACCGTTGCATATCTTCTTGACCGAATTAATTATCAATTCAGAGTTTTCTTCTATGATAGCATTGTGTAAATCTGACTTAATCAAGATTTATAGGCATTGCTCTAAGGCCATGAGTTCCGCCATATTATTAGTGGCATTCCCAAAATTACTATGAAAGATGACTTGTATGTATCCCTGCTCAACTCTTATGACTCTGCCATAACCAACCACCTCAGGGTTTCCTTTAGAGGCTCCATCTATATTAAATTTTAGAAAACCATGTGGAGGAGGTTGCTAGAATTCCTTACCCGCTATTGTATGGCTTATGATCTTTCTTATGCCCTGGGGGATCGGCAACTGGAGACCCAATTGCAAAAGTATATGTGCATCCTAGTTTAGATGAGGGTTTTTGGGGGTTTTCTTTAGAAGGGTATTCACAGTTTCTTTGAGCTGTCTTATAATCTCAGTTATGATGCTCTGGGTTGAGCCAATTCTGTTCTTGAAAATCCTATTGCTGTGTTCTTTCCAGACATCCCAGATCAAAAACCTAGAACCAAGTCCAGGCTTTGTTGATTGTTTCATTTTCTGAGAAGTATTTCTGCCAATTCTTTAAAGTGCCAGTAATGCTGGATACGTCCCTGTCAGTTTGCCTGAAGATTGAGGCTACCCAATTCCACAAGGTAGAGGTGAATGGGCAAAGGTTGGGTAGGTGATCCATCGTTTCTTCTTGTAGACCACATAACTGCCATTTAGATGGACCAACTAAACCTCTTTTCCAAATATTTTCCCAAGTCAAAATTTTTTTATGTTGCACCAACCACATGAACAGTTTGATTTTCATGTAGTGCGAGTTCTGCCATAGGTCCTTCCATACCTTATCAGGGTTTGGAAAGTCAAGCCCAATGGCAATTCTGTTGGCTTCTTTGAGGTTGAAGTTTCCTTCATTGTTTCTTCCCCATCCTAGTTGGTCAGACGATGTAGATGTTAAAATCTTTCTTTGTTCTAAGATCACTGCAAGAGCTTTTGCTTAGGCCTTAAAAGGGGTCTCTTCACTATATATCGGGTTCTTCCATGTTCTCCATTTATCCTTGTTGCTTGTCTGATCCCAGAAGTCACTTACCTTGAGTAAACCTTTATTGTCAGTGTCATTCTTAAGATTGGTTAATCTTCTCTACACAAGTTAGGTTCTTGCTGCCAATTATCCTCCCAAAACCAGGCTAGGTTTCCATCTCTGATCTCCCTGAAATTGTGCTTCTGAACTATGGCTCTATTCTCCCAAGCACTGTTCCAAATGTGGGAGCCCTTGATGAGCCCAGACATCCGAATGTGATCCCTTTCTTTCCAATTATTTTCATACTTTTGTTTCTAGAGCTTGGCCCATGGGGTTGTCATTTCCTTTAGCCATCTCCACCAAAATTCCCCCCCCAAGACTTTGCTAAGGATTTCAGGGTCATGAAGTCCCAAACCCCCATGGTTCTTAGGTTTATAGAGCTTATCCCAAGCTACCAAAGCCCATTTTTTTTCTCTTCCCCTTTTCCCCAAATAAAATCTCTTTGAATATTCCCGATGAGTTGCAAAACTCCTTTAGGAGCAGGAAGAGCTGAAAACATGAAGGTGGGAATAGTTTGTAGGACAACCTTTGTAAGCACTAGCCGTCCTGCTAAATTCAAAGACCTGCTTGTCCATTTCCTAATTTTGTCAGTGAGAGGTATTCCTAGATATTTGGATGGTAGCTGGTCTCTTTGAAAGTCGAGAATTCTAGAGAGGTTTCTATGAATAGCAATGTTAGTATTAAAAAAGAAAATTTTTGATTTGGTGAGGCTTACCTCTGTACTAGTGGCCATAGCAAATTTGTTTAGGATTTGTTTGAACACTTTAGCTTCCTTGATGTGGGTGTACCCTGTAGCATAGTGTCATCCACAAATTGTTGATGAGTCAAGGCATCCCCATTCAGGGTAAGTTTGAGACCCTAGATTCTTCCTTCTATATTGGCTGATTTAATTGCTTTGCCTAATCTTTCCATCATGAGAACAAAGAGGAAGGGGGAGAGCAGATCTCCTTGTCGGAGGCCTCTCGAAGGTGTAAAGGTTCTAGATGGAGAGCCATTAAGCAGGATTGAAAAATTAGTTGTGGTAACAAGGGCCATTACTCATCTTATCCAGTTATGGTTGAAGCCATACGCTTTTAGTACTCCCCTGATGTACGACCAGTTTAGCTTGTCATTAGCTTTCGCTAGGTCAAGTTGTATGATCATACCCTCTTGCTTATTGCTCTTAAGAGAATGTACCACCTCGTGAGCTTAAATGATGTTGTTAAGAATTTTCCTTCCTACCACATATCCAGTTTGCTCCTCAGACACAAGCGTTGGAAGAAGGGGCTTGACTCTGTTTGCAATTACTTTGGAAATAGTTTTGTACACCACATTGCATAATGCTATGGGTCCGAATCTACTGGTGTCATAGCTTTTTCCTCCTTTGGAATCAAAGCTATGAAAGAAGCATTAAGGGCCCTCAAAACTGTTTTGGATCTTCTCGATTCCTCCACAACATCAAGGATATCTTGTTTGACTATTTCCCATCATGATTTGAAGAAGTCTACATTAAACCCATCCGGTCCTGGAGCTTTCCCATTTTACATCTCTTTGATGACTTCTTTAACTTCCTCTTCAGTCACTAGCCTGTTAAGATTGTAATTGTCTTCCCTGGTTACAAGCTTTGGAATGTACTTTGTGAAGTTGTTGATAAATTGTGATTTTTCTAAGACAGGCTCCTTTGCTATGCTTTGGAAATGTTGTACCGGAGCACATTCCATTTCTTTGTGGGTGCTGAGCTCTTTCCCTTGAGTATCTCTGAGTTTTGAAATTCTGTTATGTGACCTGTGATCCACGGTTGACTTGTGAAAAAAATGTTGTGTTTCTTTCCCCTTCTTTAAGCCATTGCGCTATCGATTTCTGTCTCTAGAATATCTCCTCTTGCTAGCATCTGTCTTCCCATTCCTGTTGAAGAGAGTCAGCTTGCATTTTTCTTTCCTTGGTAAAGCCATCTTTGATGAGGATCTGATTAATTCCCTGTAGTTTCTGTTCAACTTCTCTTTTGGCTTTGAAAATATTGCCAAACTCCTTTTTGTTCCATTCTTTAAGCCTGAGTTTGATGTGTTTTAGCCTTTGTTGTAGTAGGAACATATTAGTGCCTTGAACAGGAAAATCTTCCACCCACCATTTACCAATATTATTGATGAAGTCAAGGTGAGTGAGCTAGACATTTTCAAACCTAAAAGGTCTGTTCCTCGAAGTGCCTATAAAAGAAGCTTCAAGTTGGATAGGACAGTGAGCTAAGCCTCCAAAAGGAAGGATTAATGCAGTCAAGTCAAGGCCAATGAGAAGGAGGTCCTCTGAGATTATAAATCTATCTAGTTTAGAGGCAATCTGAGAAGCCCCTCCCCTCTTATTGTTCCAGGTGAAGGTACCATTTATTGTCTCTGCGTCCACTAGCCTCATGTCGTTTAGGAAGTTCTGGAAGGAAATGGAGTCTCTACCTAGTGTTCTAGTACCACCTTTTTTTTCTGTAAGAGATCTAATCATATTAAAGTCCCCTCCCAAAATCCATGGCATAACAGGATTTCTCTCTCTTAGCTCCTCCACTGAGGTAAGAAGCCTGAGTTTGTCTTCAAGTTTTTGAGTACCATAGACATTCATGATCATATATATTTCCTTATCACCCAAAGGTTGGATCACCATTGAAAGGTAGTTCCTGGATGCTTCAGCATCCAGGATTCCAAGTTTCTGGGGATTCCAGAGTGTGAGAATCCCTCCTGCCGTGTTGCATGCTTTAACTTCTAGATATTCATACTTAATGAGACATTTGCTATGTATCTCTCTGATTTTATCTATTGAACATTTTGTTTCCTAGATAAACACCATATTTGGTTTTTCTTCTTTTATTCTATTGCTAAGATTTCTTTGTTTCCTTTTACTTCCTAGACCCCTAATGTTCCAAGTCATGAGCTTCATTATGAAAGGTTTGTAAATGAGTAAGTAGTAAGATCTCTCATCTTACCTGAGTTAATCATGAGTTTCCCACACTCTGTTAGCAACTCATTCTGTCTTTTCCTTCCTCTTTTCTTGCCTGGATTCTTGGAAGAGTGTCCCGATGTTACCTCCATCATTTTAACCCCTCTATTTTCCTAGCTATCATGGTTTCTTTTGACTCCAGAACCCTTTTCTTGAGATCTCCATAGGAAGAGATGTTGCACTCTGTCAAACTCTTCTTGTGGTAGAGAATAAACCCCTTTGGTGGTTCCCTGCTCCAGGAACTTTTCTAGATCGAGATTCTCCCTCTCAAGAATCTCCTGTAGTTCGTGGTCCTCCATTCCAACTTCACTTGGGGTCATCTCATGGTCGCTGCCAATTTCCATGATGCTTGGCAGATCTTCCTTTAGTTTTTGGTTCTCAAGTACATCCTCCATGCTAGAATCATTTTCCTTCTCTACAGGATTATCCTCCAATGCTTGGTTCGTCCCATTGTTCCCACCTTCTTCTTCTAAAATCTTGAAACTGTTATGACTTGGTTGTTTATCCTCGTTAGAGTTCTTTTGGTACTTTTTCCTCCTTTCCCTTTGCCTCCCATCTTGGTAAAGCCTTCGGGATCTTTGCCTGTGTTGGTTTTTCATATTGTCCTCCAGTTTGTTTAAAGGGCAATCTCTGAAGAGGTTCTTGTATTCATGACATTTATGACATATGAATGGGACATGTTCATATTCCACCGCCTACACCCATTCTTCATCATATACTTCTAGAATGATTTCATCTGGAAGTGCTCCCGATAGGTCCATTTCTACACATATGTAGGCAAAGGAGGTGTATTTTCCTTGCACATTCGCCTCTGATATTTTAAAAAAAAGACCTAATTTATTGCCTATTTCTTTTAAGGATTCTGGTAGCCAATAATCTAAAAGTAGGGAGAATAGTCTTATCCATACTGGTACTGATGTGAATTTTTCTCATTCTGGGACAAAATTCATTACCCATGGTCGCACGTAGAGGCTTGCCACAGCATAAAAATATGGTCCTCCTGTTAACACCCAGGTTGTTCCGTATGACTCCCAAGGGAATACGGCCGGGGTAACCACTAACCAATCTTTGGACTACAGCCTCTAGCCCAGCGGTAGTGAGAGAGGGCTCTCTCTGTAAGGTTTGTCACTGTTCTAGTGAAGTTTTAGGCTAGTTATGAAGAGAATGTTTGATTGTTTTTTATGTTTGGTTGGGAGGATGCTTCTGATAGTTTTAGAATCTGTCTGTAGGTGACACTAATCCATTGGGCAATGGGGTCTTTGGCTGTTGCTTCCTTGAGATCCTGGCTTAAGTGCAGCTGGAATTACAGGGCCTGTGTGTATTTCATAAAACAAACTGTAAGTTGTGACAGTGGAAATGGATAACAAATAGCAAAGAGAAATTTAAGGTTTCTTTACCAAGCTGAGTAGTGTGAAGGAGGTCTATTATTTAGGAGCAATTACTTGAATTCCTGAAATAACAGAGCACTGTGATGATATAGTATTAAAGGTAGCACTGAAGAATTACTCTTTAAATACTTTAATTGGGGAAAACATATGAAACAGCTAGGATTGAGCTCAGGGTAATCAAAGATTAAATCCCGGGACTATTCTTTTTCCTGGCCATTTAGATATTGAATACATGGAGAGCATGAACGATATATGAAAGTATAACAAACATATATGTAACAGAGAGTAACGAGAAAACTTATTGAGCCATGGAATACACAGGAATCCTGCAACTTTGAGCCATACACCATCAAGAGATCAAGAGACACAATGCTTGGAGAAATCCCATCATTCTTTGTATTAGCTGTCTGAGAATTTACAACATCAAAGTAACAGAAGAGATATCAAGAGATTTCTTACATCCGGAGTCCAACCCCTACTAACAAATGCGAGGGGGAATATATAGAAGTCTAATACAAAAATATCTTAGGCATTAAGTCATCTGAGAAGAAAATATCTTCTTACACTCGTACATGGCTTGTAGATGAGAAGTAATTACAATCTTAAATGAGTTATAAAAGCTCTTAACTCCCGTCAGAGTAATATTGACCTTTGGGGCTCATGGAGTCGGTTGAGCAGCTTTATCATAACTGCTTAATGACTTGCTGTGCAGCTGTTACTTTTCTGTGTCTTCTTGGCCCTGCCACCTGTGCTTGCTGATGCTGTTGTTGTGGCCGAGTACCTATGCTGAGTTGGATCAGCGTATTCATACCTGCTGATGTATCTTTTGTCCAGCTGTGTATGTAATACAAACCTTTGCTGAAGAAAAAGGATGTGATTTCCTAACTTTGATTGAAAAGCAATCCCATTAATTCTTGCCATGTGTCTGGAGGAGGCAGCTGCTGTTTCAAAATTGACCCCAAGGTCTCATCAGCCTCTGTATGTTTATAGAAGTGAGGGGGCTCATCAAATAAGTGTGTGATTTCATTTCTGATAAAAAAAATTTATCTAATCTTTCAAAAAGAATTTTCCCTGTTACTGGGCCTGCTCCTGAAGATGTAGTTGGTGCCTCAGCTATCTGTATTGCTGCAAAACTGCTTACTCTCTTGACATACTTGTCATGCGAGAGTAATTTTCCTGATTCTAACAAGCTGGGGAGCCCTCTGTCCTGCAGAGCTAAGAACCTATTCTGGAATTTATTTATGTCAGCTTGCATATCCTGGATTCTTCTGTCCAGGGTCTGAATTAGGTTCTTCATTGTTAGGACTCTTTTGATTAGAGACACTGTTTCAGTCCTATTTCCAATTCCCATTCTCACCAGCTGGGAACTTGTCCTGTAGTTCAGCACTTCAATCATCTTGGGGGCGATCTCAGGCATATTGCCTAGAGATGTCCTTGCTCTGTGCAGTTCTTTTCTTGCTCTACCAATGAGTCCCACTTGCTCATATATGGCCTCAATGTACTCCCATTGGTTAGTTATTGATTGTCCAATGGTGGTCCAGATAACTTGTTTGAGCTCTGCTATAACTTTATCAAAACTGAGCTCCTTTTCTAGCTCTGCAAT
>APFE031368714.1:939-16230 GCA_000404065.3 Pinus taeda
TTGGTGGTTTCTCTCACGCTTGTTAACAGTTTACATCATTGACTGGTAATCAAGCAGTTTCTACCATGTTCGACTTCGACACATTCAATCACATGGATAGAATCGTACTATTTCGTGACATAGAAATGAAGACCCTGGATCTAGTTTCCACCATCCAGGTTGCGAGGAATTTTGTATTCATTATATTATGGACTTTTCATAAACAGATGGCTGCGTCCATACTGTGTCCACATGTGTCTGTACTTATGATGTGTTACGAGATCATTCCTATATCAGAGCAGTAGTTAGTCTTCTAGTCAGTTTTTCAGTCTCTTAGTCAGTTTTTATCTGAGTATGGGAATGCCTACCTCAGCGATGATATGATCTCATATATATATTTTGCATTGAATGTTTTTACAGGTTCCAACCGGGCTCTCCGCAAGATAGTCCTCGAAACAATAAAGCACTTCACTCTTCCTATATGATAAATGAAAAATCCTCATATACTACAGACTTCGCACTTTAGGGGGCAATCTATTACACAAAAATATCATCACCTTGATTATTTGCAGTCGGTGTAGGTCTATCACCACCTATACCAGCTTCCTAAGCAGGTCTCAAACCTCAGCTCTTCAAAACAAGCTTTAGAAATGAGAGAAAGACATCAAAAAAGCAATGTAACTCTGGTTCCACACTTTCTCTCACTTTTTCCTGCGGGCCCGCACCTTTTGTTCAGGATGTCTGCGTACTTATACGCTTTGTATGTAAAGGGGAGGGTGCGTACCCCTGTGAAAGTAAAAAGGCACAATTTTTATCTTAAAAAACTCATCTTGGGTTAATTCTAGAGTTTTCTAGAAGCATTTGTTACGTGGATTGTTCGCTCCAAGTGGTTCATGCATCCCATCATAGGAGGAACTAATCCCTTGTTGAGAGGAGCTATCCCTTTGAAGGAGGACTCTATCCCTTTGAAGGAGGAGCTGGTAACTGATCTCCATTGCACTATAAATTGAGGCATTGGGTCAGTGGCCAGAGAGGTTAGAAGCTGAACTTTTGAGGGTAAATGCTAGTGAAATCAAGACTTCCTATTTGAGCTTAAGAGGAGAGATCACATACCTTTTTGGCCCCATTATGGAGTGAGTGAAGCTTGTCAAAGTAGAGGAGACTTCTTGTTGGACCCTGGAAGGAGCTTGTACAACGTCAAGGCAAAGGTTGTAAGGTTCTTTCTTTTTGAATTAATACAATCAAGCTTAGTTTTCTCAACAAGTATCTTATGCTATTTGTTTCATGGACTCCTTGACTTCCATGTTAAATATGTTTTATAATATTGGATATTTAGGTGCTATTTAATTGTTTGCCTTGTTTGTGCTTGCAGGTTTGCAACGAAGGAACTTACTTAGATCAAAAGAGCGAAGGCATCTCCGAACTTGCGTTGGACATGAGGTAGGCCCTTAAACACATTTGTTTGCCATTACTTATAAAGCGCATTTAGAGAAAGATAGTGTTTGGTTGGTTTGTTTGTCATTAGGTCTTCATTAGATTCTCGGAAGGTCTGTCTTGTCCGCAAGAATGACTAATTCCACGTGACACATGGGGCACTTTTGTGACTAAGGCGTATTTGTTTAGGCTTGTGGTATAAGCTATTCATAGTGGGATATTTGTGGAATCAATTCTTGTGTTGAAAGGAAATGATGTGTAGTTCAAAGGTAGAGATCGAGAAACTCAGTGGGCAAAGTTTTGAGTTGTGGAAGCTTAAAATGGAAGATCTATTGCTAAAGAAAAATTAGTGTATTTTTGTGGATCCAAGTAATGAATTGATAAGGATGTCAATGGAAGCTTGGAAAAAGTTGGATAAAAAGGAAAAGGGAATTGAGTACGATTATATTTCTCAAATTTGGTATTATTGAAAGTTTTAAGAGAATATATAGTGAAGGAATCATGGAACTATTTATAGGCTATATACAAATCTAAATCCTTGGTAACAAATTTTTCTTCTGGGAAAACAAAAATGTACAACCTTATAGTAAAGGACAAAGACTCGATGACAAAGCATATGAACTTTTTCAATACTACGGTAAGTCAACTATTGTCTATTAATATTTATATTTTTTACAAAAATAGGTATATCAATTTGTTGTGTTCTTTACTAGACTCATGGGATAGTTTGGTTGTTTCCATAGGTAGTAATGCAACTACTTTAAGTTTTGATGAAGTAGTCTCCTCATTATTAGATGAGATGAGTTGAAAAACATGGAAAGTCATAACATAGATACCTTGTATGTAAGAGGACACTTCAAAAATATGATAAAAATAAGTCCACTAGTGGGATAAATAAATCTCGAGGAATATCTAAATCTCAAGGAAAAGTTGTAAAGGTATGTTAGAGATGTGGGAAAGAAGGGCATTACAAGAAGGATTCTAGATCCTAAATTATTGAGAAAGACAAGGGATATGATAATGATCCCTATACAAAAGAAAAATACTCCTAGGATGAAAGAGGGGATTTGTAGTTGGCTTCTTCAAGTAAAAATGTAGATCATGGGCCATGGTTGATTAACTCACGTGCATTCTTTCATTTAACTCCTAATAGGGAGTGGTTTTTCGAGTATGAAAGATATGATAGAGATGATTATTTACTAGAATATGACTTGTCAATGAAAATTGTAGGATCAGGGAATGTAAAGTTAATCACATGGATGGAAGTATTAAAACACTCCCTCATGTTCTACACATCCTAGGATTGGATGAAAAATTGATTCTTGTGAGTAAGATGAGAAATATCGGTGTAAAACCAATGTTTGAAAGGGAAACCTGTAGGACATGTTGGGCTCCAAACTTGCATTTTTACCTCCATTTTTACTCTCTCTCACTCCTTTGTACCATTTAATTTCATTAATCACCCTAAATGCATAAGGTAAATCCTCTTTGATTGCTTTCACAGAATGTTCAATTAATAAATTAATAGTTATGGAGAATTTGCCTATGTAAGTTACTAACCTTGCCATTTCTGCAGATCTGGTGGTAAAAGGTTACGGGTGCAACACAAAAGAAAATTCTGAGTTTCCAGTATCATTTCAGCAAGTGCTGTAACAACATCACAAATTTGGGCCTACTCCAGACCTTTCTTGTCTTTCTCTCAGCAACTAATTGGCCATTGTAACAATTGTATAATGATAGAACAATAGCTACCATCTTGAGAAATAGTTTTCTCTTTGTATTGTATAAGAAGGGTTTCAATGCTGTGAACCAAGGTTAGTTATGTAAGACATTGACAATGTAACATAAGACTGTTAAGTTAATTGAATGCGATTTATTTTGCCATTCTTTCTGTAAGTTGTGAATCCATTGCAGCCCTGGATAGAGAGTTGGGCCCAATCATCTAATCAGGTGCTGCATTATTTTCGTGTGTTGATATTTCATATGTGTGAGTTATTTGATTGATGTTACAGTATTTTAGTTAATTGTTGTGAATGCTTTTTATAGTTCTGCAATTAATTCTTAATTGCTGTCACAATGACTCTTTTTTTAATTTAGTTGTTGACTCTAAGATTAGTTATTGATTATGGCATTGCTACCTGCGTATATTTTTCACATTGCCTTGAAACAAATTACACACCCAGATTGATAAATTAAATGTGGAAAGGCGTTGAATAGGTATTCACACTCGGACACCAACATTTTGGTGCCATTTCCGGGGAGGCTAACAAGGCGCAAGAACACGATATACACTGATCTTTGGATCAATATCTCGTCTTAGGGAGGGAATTTATTTCCCTCCTCTGAACGTGTTTTGTTTTGTTTATTTTTTGTTTTGATGATTCTGTAGAAATCACTCTCTCACTATGGGGAGGGAATTGTTTCCCTGCTCTAGATCCTGAGCCTTAGTTGTTTTCTTTGGGTTTTCTTTCATTTTATTTTTGATTTTTATATAGGGGACACTCTCTTGTCCCGGGGAGGGAAAGAGTTTCCTCACCCTTCTCTAGTTCCTGAGTTCTAGTTTTTTTTTGCCAGTTTTTTTTTTAAATCATCCTCTCGTCCTGGGGAGGGAAAAGAGTTTCCTCGCCCTACTCCAGGTCTTGAGCTGTGAAATTTTAATTTTTTCTTTCCAATAAGTGTATGAAAAAGGGTTCGAATAAGAGGAGAAGAGGTGGACCCCAGAGGAAAGGAAGGAAAGATTTGGGGAGGAATACCTATATCTAGGAAATTATTACAAAATTTGCATTATAAGCCTCTTCGCGAACTGCTGCTAAGGTGAGGGTTCCCACAAGATCTGAAGGAAATTCCATGGAACAACCTATACAGCCTCCAAAGTTGGAAGTATCCCTTTCAACAGGTGTAGGAGAAACAGGAAACAGAGCATCAGAGAAAGCAAAGACACTTCCTCTTGTATCAGACAGGGAGGAGGTAGCCATGAGAGGGTCAGAAGAAGAAATCCACTCAAGGATTGAGGAAAGAAGTTTCAAAGGATTCTCTTCACCTCATGATCAGTGGAGTGCTATTGAATATTCGCAACCACCAGTCATTACAGAACAAGAACCTATTGAAGTTCCAAGCAAGTATTGGAGGATATTTATGGCACCCACAACATCTTCAATTGATTTCCCAATTTGGAAATTACGAGCGATGCACCAATGAAGCATATTCCACTGACCGCACTACCAAACTTCCATGGGCTTTCCACGGAGGATCCATACACTTTCCTATTTTAGTTTGATATCGTTTGCAGAGGGTATGACTATGTCAATGATGCTCAAAAGTTGAAAATTTTTCCTACTACATTAAAAGGGACAACATTGTGATGGTTCATGGGTTTAGGGGGGAAACCCTTTTCTACCTGGGATGAGATGAAGAAGACCTTCCTCGAGAAATATCAGGATTATTGTAAATCCTGGGACATTAAGGAAGAAATTTTCAAGTTTATGTAGAAGGAGGATGAAAATATGGAGGACTATGTAGAGCGCTTTAAGTACACTCTCCATAGGTCTGGCCACAGTGACTTGGATAAGGATATTTTGAAAATTATTTTTCTTCGGGCACTGAGGGAAGAGTCTTTGGAGTTGTTAAACATAGTAGGAAAATGAGATATATCTAAGGAAGACTTTGACACCATCTGTGAACTTTGTATTCAATGTTCAAGAGGGGCTACAAGTAATAAACAAGGAATCCAAACTTTCAAAGCATCAAGTGGGGGAATCACAAAAGCAGAAATTGGGAACCTACTAGATAATTTGAAAACTAAGATCCTAAGTACATTATCCTCCCATATGGATACATTATAGAAAAAGTAGAAGCAGTTGGAGTTGGAAACAATGATGGCTATTTTTTGCCCATGGTGTAGAAAGAAATACCCACTGAAGGAGTGTAGACACTATAGAAAA
Source organism: Pinus taeda (assembly GCA_000404065.3). NCBI lineage: Eukaryota > Viridiplantae > Streptophyta > Pinopsida > Pinales > Pinaceae > Pinus > Pinus taeda. Next base: position 6,294 of record APFE031368714.1, read on the forward strand.
ATGTGCTATTTGTGAGAAGAACCACTCCACCGGTGCATGTCCATCACTTCTAGCACTAAAAGTAGTATTTCAGGGAAAAAATGAAGAACTAGATCAGCTATGCTTTATGGGATCCAAGAAACCATGGTAGCCACAGTCATCAAGCCTAAATCCATGTACGTCTCAGGATCCTTTTCAATATTATAACATGAATCCTCAGTCAGTTCCTTTTTGGCCTTAGTATTATAATTACCCACCTTGGCAACCATGGTGTCCTCAACCTAATTCAAGTTCTTCATTGTCTCAAAGTTGGCGTAGTCTTGTTTCCCCTGCTGGTCAATTTCCTCAACCTACACAACAACAATAGTTACAACTGCCCTCTAACATTCCCTCCAATAATACTCCTCTCCGACATCAACTTCCTATTCAGCCAAACCCAAATCCAAACAATAAGGGTGCTCAACAAGCAAACACCCTCAACATTCCTTCGTACAACATTTCTGCCGCAGGGTTTAATGAGATAAATCTGCGATTTGGTCGGGTAGTAAATTCTCCTACATCTCCAGTTATCATTGAACATCGTGATGATGAGAATCCAGAGTCTCAAGTAGTCAGGGATGAGACAACCCAACCATCTATGGAACATTCTCCTTCTCATTTGATTGTTACTCAGGCATGTCAAACCAATCCTCCTTCTCCCAAATGATTAACCTTGAGCAAACCATTCCCTCAACCAGAATTCGATCTTTAAGGAGAATTGCCAAATTTGTTTGTTAAAATTCCCCTACTTCAGGCTATGAAAGATGTACCTATTTATGCTAAAAGTATTGGAGAATATTGTTCTACGAGACCTGGGAAGAGAAAAAAAGATCCACTTACAATTCATGTTATGGGGAGATTATCAGACATTATGCTGGGAAAGGCTATGCCTGTAAAATATGAGGATCTTGGGAAGCCAATTCTAATAGTTCAAATTAATGGGGTAGATATTCCGAATGTACCAGTAGATTTGGGCACTGCTATTCATGTAATCACTTCTGAAACCATGCGTACACTGGGATTACGTGGCCTTAAGCCAACCCCTACAGTATTAAAATTAGTTTAAAGATATACAATCAGACCAATAGGGAAATTGAAAGACATAACGATTTCAGTGGACTTTTGGCACTACCGCGTTGATCTCCTAGTATTTCGTATGCAGTCCCCAGCTGGTGTTCATCCCCATATTTTGGGACGCCCGTGGCTTGCAACCGTTGATGCCTATATTGGATGTCGATCAGGAAACATGATAATATATAATGGGGAAAATACGAAAAATCTTATTCTTTATCCCCCTGCAGAGCCTAGCTTGCAGAAAAATCCCAAGCAAAACTCTTTGTCCTTGGATGGCATCGAAATTAAAAAATAGGAACTTCTGCTAGTGTTTACCATGGGGCAAGCCCTTTGCTTTAAAAATGAGACAGAGGATGATATTATCAACACTTTTACTAGTAACCCTCATGCTGTTGCAGATCCAACTCGACATTTTTTGGAATCAGTCATGAGCTGTGAGATATAGGAAACTATAAGATCAGAAACCAAAGGTGAATACATACCTATAACAACACTTTCTGACAACATACTGGTGGAGATTGAGCCAGGGAAGACATTGAATATCAACAAAAATCTTTCATCGGCCCAAATAGAACAACTCCTTAAGATCCTTCGAGAATAGAAAGAAGATTTCGCTTGGGAATATATTGATATGAAAGGTATCCCTTCCGATTTGTGTACTCATCATATTTACATCAATGAATATTGTCGACCTATAAGGAAACCTCAAAAAAGGATGAACCCTGCTTTGAAGAACATTGCCAAGGAGGAGCTTCAGAAGTTATTGGATGCAGGATTTATTTACCTAATCTCGGACAGCCAGTGGGTATCCCCACTGGTCATTGTTCCTAAAAGGAATGGTAAATGGCGGACTTATGTAGACTATATGGAGATGAATAAAGCAACCCTGAAAGATCATTTTCCTCTGCCATTTATCAACCAAGTCCTTGATACCCTGGCCGGAAAGAAGTTCTTCTCTTTCTTGGATGGGTTTAGCAGGTATAATCAAATCCAAATAGCTCTTGAGGATCAGGACAAGACTACCTGTACATGCCCTTGGGGGACATTCTCTTACCGATTCCTTCTGTTTGGTCTTTGTAATGTGCCTGCCACCTTTAAGAGGGAAATATTGGGGATTTTTTCTGATTTACTCAATGGCAGTGGTGAAATTTACATGGATTATTTCACGCCAGATGGGGGGTCATTCGAAGAAGGATTGGAAAACTTGGAGAACATTCTTAAAAGGTGTAAACAAATGCATGTTTCTCTGAGTACAATAAAATTTTATATGATGAGAGAAGAGGGAGTAGTGCTGGGACATTTACTTTCAGCTATTGGGATACAAGTTGATCTTGCCATGGTAAAGGTAATTTTGCGTTTTCCTATGCCTAAGACACCGAATCAAGTACACAGTTTTATTGGTTACACTAACTACTATAGGCGTTTTATAGAAAATTATTCTAAAAATGCATTTCCACTTTTTCAGGTGTTAACTAAAGATGCAAAATTTTTATGGATGGATGATTGTGAAGTAGCTTTTGAAGAGATTAAAGAGAAAATATGCTAAGCTCCAATCTTACATGGTCCCAACTGGGAACTTCTGTTTCATATCCATGCAGATGCCTCTCAAACGGTTGTGGGGGCAGTGTTGGGACATCAAGAGGAGAATAAGTCATATGTGGTCTATTACATCAACAAGAATTTAACATCTGCTGAGGTAAACTATACGGTAACCGAGAAGGAGTTCTTGTCTGTTATATATGTTGTTAATAAATTTTGACACTATATTATTGGGTATCCTACTTTTTTGCACACTGACCACGCAACAATTAGGTATTTGATGAACAAACCTATAACTCCTGGGCATATAACAAGGTGGTTGTTATTGCTTCAAGAATTTGATATCACCATTATAGATAAACTAAGAAAGAATAATGTAGTTGCTGATTTTCTCTCTAGATTAAATGCTGATAATGAAGGAGAACATGTAGAAGATATCTTTCCAGACGAACATTTGTTTGCAATTTCTACTAATACCCATTGGTATGCAGATATTTCTAACTATTTGGCTACAGGAAAAGTACCTCAAAATTTGTCATAGAGGGAACAACGAAGGATTATTCATCATAGTGCTCGTTACTCATGGATAGCAAGATATCTCTTTTATACAGGGGGCGATCAACAAATTTGTCGTTGTGTAGCAGAAAGTGACATCTATGAGGTTTTGAGAGCTGCTCATGATGGCCCTTGTGGGGGGAATTTTGCAGAAAAATGAACTAACCACAAGGTGTTACAGATGGGATATTATTGGTCATCTATCTTCAACGATGCACAAAACTATGTTCAAAGATGCAATAACTTCCAACAAATGGGTCAACCTGGTCACTCATATGGAATACCATTACAACCACATGTAATTCTTGAGCCTTTTGAAAGATGGGCCATTGATTTTGTGGGTCCATTTAACCCACCTTCACATCAGAAAGTCCAAATTTTAGTCTACACAGATTATGTGACAAAGTGGGTGGAAGCCAAGGTTGTAACAAAAGCAATAGAGCAGGTTGTCTCAAACTTTCTATTTGAAGAAATATTTGCCAGCTATGGTACTCTGAGAGAGATAATTTCAAATGGAGGAGCATAGTTCACATCACACATGATAGCAAAGATTATGGAAAATATGGGATCAAACATAGGATACCAACTCCATATCATCCTCAGGCGAATGGTCAAATGGAGAGCACAAACAAAGTATTGGAAAACATTTTCACCAAGACCATGGCAAATCATCATCAGGATTAGGCTGAAAAACTTCCTAAAGCTCTTTTGGCATATAGAACAACATGGGGAAACACGACAACATTTTCACCATTTGAACGTGTCTATGGCCAATCCCCATTGTTCCTGGTAGAATTCGAAATCAGTACGCTCATAACGGCTCTAAAAGTTGGATTGGATCCTTCAGAAGCCTAGAAACACCAGCTGGAACAATTGAATGAGCTGAATGAAATTTTTTTAATGGATGTCTAGAGAACTACTGCCATACAATAGTAGAGAGCAAAATGAAACGATAAATTTATTAAAAATAAGGTGTTTCAGAAAGGGGTTGGGCATTACTGTATGATTCCTGCTTTAAGTATTTTAAAGGAAAGCTTCGCTCACGATGGCCGGGACCATATGATATTGAAGCAGTATTTGACAATGGGACTGTTAGATTGGTTACAATCAATGATTCCCATGTTTCTTTCATTGTAAATGGACATCGACTTAGACTCTACCGTCGCCCAGCCTCCAAAGAAGCCTTCATCAAACAACTTTCTAAAAAATATGGATTGAAGGTTGTTGGTGTAGAGGATACCTCCTATGCACCCTTAAACTAATACACACACACACACACAAATATAAATAAAATGTTGTTACTACTCACTTGTTGTCTTTTTGCAGGGGCTACTATCAAGGCACAATAATGGAGGAGTTGAAAATTTTCTTGAGTAATTGGGACAGTCACTCCACTAATACTGATCTTCTTGAGAAATTTTCTAAGTATTTAGTGTTGTTACTCCTTGGGTGTTCTTACTCCTCGATTGTTCTTACTTGTTGGGTGTTGTTACTCCTCAGTTGTTGTTAATCCTCGGTTGTTGTTACTCCTCGGTTGTTGTTACTTTGCCGATGATGTTACTCCATCGATGCTGTTATTTCGCCATTGCTATTACTCCACCAATGTTGTTACTTCGTCATTGTTGTTACTTCGCCATTGTTGTTACTCTGCCAATTGTTAGGTAGGTCGCCAGGTACGTATCCATTGAATTTTACGGATTTAATTAAATATTCTGTGGAGAAGACATTGACATGTCATGGAAAATTATTTATAAGTTGGGGGGGTGTTGTCATAATTAAACAATGATGTAATCAAAACCACACTAATGATTGAACCACTACCATCATTAAAACTTGTGCGATGGTATGCTCCATGATTTCCATCATTATACTGCATCATCATTGGCATGCATCAGGATTTGAAATATGTACCTTTTTATTTAATACACAGTAACTACCATACCATTCACCACATCCACCATGATTCTCTCCATTTCCTAAGAAGTTTCCCACCTTTTTACCATCGTTCCACCTTATTCATTTTTTTACAATGCTCTTACTGCAAGAAGTTGATCATTGTCACTCTTCCCAATGGTCTACTACATCCAAAGTGCTATTACAGTTTCTACAGGATGGGTGGACTAGCTGTGCATCATGAACCCAAGGATACAACCCTGGTCCGTGGTAATGTAGATGTGTGGCAAGTCTTTGTAGAGGCAGGATGTGATGTTTATTTCAACAGAATGCGGGGGTTCGATGAGGGGATCATAGTGGAATTCACAATGAATTTGGACAAGAATTTCTTGCGGGTTAGAGGATTAGAAATCCCTGTCACAGAGGAGGCATTTGCAAAATTTAGTGGGTTAACACAGTAGGGGTAGAAGTGGTTCTTAAGGAAGGCTCCATTGCCCAAGTTCCTAGAATTATTTTTGCATGCTAGAGAAAGCGTTGTTCTAAGGGGAAGGGGGTATGATCGAAAGTCCTTGCTGCATCCATGGGGTGAAGTAGAAGGCTTTGTTATCAAATATATAACTTGCGAGGGGTGGTTTACTACCTTGTTCAAATACCACTTCAAAATTCTAGCCCACCTTCGATTTCCACGGGCACAAGTTCTTTCTCTGAACATGCTTTTCTTCTTGATGAAGAGTCTTCAACTTATGGTGCAGTTCACTCGATGTTCACGCCAAGTGATGGTGGTCCTCACAAATCATGGACTGGTTTGACTACTGGTCATGCATGCAGTGACCCAATTGCAAGTACCTTGGATGCAATTCCTCGGAATGACAAAGGAGGAAGTGGTAGCTATTATAGCTGCTATAGTGGAAGAGCTCGAGGAATTGAAGGGGTAAGAATCATCATCTCTTGCTCGTACAATAGGAGAGGAAGAAGAGCTCGAGGAAGAACCAACATCTCCTGCTGGCACAACAAGAGATGAAGAAGATCCCGAGGAAGAACCAGCATCTCATATTGGTACAACAAGAGAGGAAGAAGATCCTGAGGAAGAACCAGCATCTCCTGCTGGTACAACATAAGAAGAAGGAGAGGAGCTTGAGGAAATGGATAAAGAAGAAGAGGAATCAAAAGGAATGGAAATGGAAGAGGAAGAAGCAGTTGGTAACACAATTGAGGTTGTCACACAAGAACCAACCCCGGTTGTGGAACCTGTCAATGCATAAATGGAAATGGAAGTGGAATAAGCGGTTGGTAACACAATCGAGGCTGTCACACAAGAACTAGCACTAGATGTGGAACCGATTAATATAGAAATGGAAGTGGAAGAAGCTGTGAAACCTGTTAGTATAGAGTTTGAGGTGGAAGAAACTGTGGAACCTGTTATTGTAGACATGGAATAGAAGTGGGAGAAGTAGTTGGTGACACAATTGAGGCTGCCACAGAAGAACCAACCTCATCTGTGGAGCCTATTATTGCAAAAATGGAAGTCGAGGAAGATTGGTGATATAGTCGAGACTGTCACACAAGAACCATCCTCGCCTATGGAATCTATTGATGGGGCTACGAAGGCAATGGATGAAGTTGATGCTATTTTGCAGGAATCAACTTTTATTAATGAAGCACAAGGAGAGGAAGTTCCAATGAAAGAGCTGGAAAGTGATGTTGTTACACTAGGACCAACACCACTTGCCCAAATAAACGTGGATGTTGAAATGAGTGGGGGTGCTACATAAGAACCACCACCAACTTAGTCTGGACAAGAAAATGTGGAAGAGGTGGATCCTGAGGTTGATGTTGTTCCACAAGAACCAACATTGACTGTAGGAAAAGAGGCACCACACAAAGAAGGCTCAGCCTAATTGAGGGATGAAGGAGAAGAAGCAAGAAAATTAAAAGTAGCAGGTGGGACTGGTATCGACGAAGCAAAGGATATTGTCCACTCTCTGTTTCATGCCACAATGCCAAGAGGAGCAAGGAAGGTTTGTTCCTCCTGAGATTCCACAGAGGAAATTGTTGTTCCTCCCATATTAAAGTACGTCGGCCCAAAGGAGGGCGCAACCGTTGTTGGCTCATTACTTGAGGATTCCCAGTAGGGGCCTCCTGAAGAACAAGTCGAGGAAGTAATTTTGACAACAGGATTGGAGCAAGGGGAGATCACTGAAGGCACTTTCCAGGCAACAGAAATTCCCGAATTGAGACAAGTTGAGGAGGAAAGTGTTCCTGAGGATAGGAAACCAAGTAAGGAAGACTTGATGAAGGAACCAACTGATGCCTTGGAAGGCAATCCACCACCTCCTGAACCAGCTGTGGGGATGGGAAATGAATTCACTATTAAACAAGAGTGGGTGGAATAGTATGAGAGGAGAAGACCACCTCTCAAGGAGAGGTATCAAGTTCAATTTGGAGGGACCATGTGGTTAAAAATGGAGGTTCGGAAGCTGCGAAAGCAGGTATCTTGGCTGAAAAGGAAGGTAAATAAATATAAACGGAAGGCTGTAAGGCCCAAGGTCAAAGTTTCCTCAACAGCTGTACAAATCGAAAATCTTCCCACAACTGCTGCTGCTACACAGATTGGTCCTATAGAATGGTTGTTTAAGGTCCAAGAATTCTTCTTAGCTGGTGAAATTCAAATATGGCAATATTTCATGAATGAACAAAGGAAGGAGATAACGAGGGTTCGAGAATGAGCCATTGTGATTATCACTGAATATATAGACTAGTTGGGTAAAGAAAAGAAGAGGCAAGAGAAACAACATACAAAGATAAGGGATTTAGAAGGGCAGATACAAGTATTGAATGAAAAATAACATATATTTACCCTAGTGCAACAAGTAATGTCCTGTCGACCCCATGCCCATAGTTATGCTTTGTTTCTTTAGGGGCATTTCTTTTTCTTCCCCCTGGAAAGCATATACAAAGAGATCAACCACGAGATCGAAGACCCGATACAATTCCTGCGTATTATAAGAATCCATGATATCGTGAACTAGCATTTTATGTGTGAGCTCTACATGAGGCACCCAATTTTGCACGAGAATTAGAAAGGGTGCCAATAGATTTAACCATTTATCTATGGCGTTTGCATCTATCAGGCCTTCGAATATGGGAATAGTGAAGTTAAATTGTACCTTAAAAGGAGTGGAACCTCCACAGTGGTTGTTGTATTAATATGCATCTCCTGTGGATAGTCGCTGAAGGATCTAGGTAAAGTTATCCATCATCGCGTCCCTCTGTCATTCTAGGGCTTCCTCGAGCAACATTTTGAAAGGATATCCTACCCCTCATCTTTCTTTTCTTCCTCCGTAGGAGGTAATCAGGTTTTACAAGGCTAATCTTGTAATGGTTCAACTAGATCAAGCCCTAACTCCTTATACATTGACCTCCATGGGGACATGTAAAGAAAAACAGAGAAAGAGAAAACCTCTATGATACCAATGATTCAAACTTAAATAGGAACACAACAACTTATATATATAATCATAAACACAGAGATGTAGCCAAAAAACAATTCATTTCATTAATATAAAAATACTGTACTATTCTTACAAAAATAATGGAAATAAGATAGCTCGGGCAATGCTAGCTTATCTCTGAGAAGAGATGTGGCGGCTACATGCCTCTGAACTATGTTACAATGAGGCTCAAGGGCATATTTATTATTGGAAAACATGAGAAAACCATAAACAACCCAAACCCTAACCCCAGGAGATGTAACAGCAAGAGTTTGTGGGCCCCGTTGGGGTTAGTTGGGTAGCCAACTTCCCTGGGTCGTAACTTGGTCATATTATCTCCGTTTAGCGCATATGATACCTTGTTGGAAAGGTCTCGTCGAGTACTACAGGTTTTGATGTGGACCCTTGCCTATGGCTATGGGCTTTCTAAAGACCCCAAGAAAACGCAATTTATGGGGTCAAAACGGCTCCGAAAGTTCAAGACATGAAAAAGACTAAAAACAGTAAATGCTGAAATGAACAAGGAAACATACGAAAATGACTAGGGGATCTAGGTGGAATAGGTAGGTGGCCACCAATATCCACCTAGATCATCCATCATGTACTTACGAGAAATATAATTCGAGCTACTGTCAAGGGCATACTCAAGTCTCAATCCATAGAACGAAATCTGACTAGCTCTGAAAAATGTTGATGCAAATTCGATTGCACCTACATAGAGAAATTCGTATTCTTATTTTCTAGTGTGATTTCAACTCTCATACCATGTAAAAATTCCTTGTAGATTCAAACTTGTAATTGTAATTTACTAAAACAATAAATTGGAATCTACTCTACTCATTAGCGGAAAAATTAATTGATTGTGAAATCATGAAGCATACAAGAGAAAGAATTCAATCAACACATTACACAATGATTTCCCGGGGAAATCCACAGCTAAAAACCCCTACTATATATATATTGCATTAGTAAAAAAATATGAGAATATTACAATTCTTTTCTCAAGCCCGAGAAACCTATGCATTATCTCTATCTGTCTCACAACTTCCTAGACAAGCCTTGGCTAATACTTAACCAATTTTCTACTTCTCGAAGTCCCTATTTCCTTGTGATGTTTCCTTGGGAATTAGCCCCTATTAATTAGGGAAATTCCGCAATTGGAATTGCGGAATCCATCATAGGCCTTTCTTTGATTGCATCCACCACATGTGCAATTTGGATGATTATACAACTCATAGTACACTGCTCTTGAAATCCAATCTCAACTAGGTAACTCTCATATCTCACATGCATGAGTTATTTATGGCTGAATTATCAATTAATTGGTTGAACACTAAAGTTTCACCCCAATTCTAGGCCTCCTAGTT
>APFE031368717.1:0-12920 GCA_000404065.3 Pinus taeda
CGATTGGAAAAGAGTTCGAAAGGGAAAGTGCTAGAGTTATCTTTTAAGTTTAATGAGTCAAAAAGGTCAAATTACTACTCTGGATGATCTAAGTAAACAAGATTACCAGGAAACCGTGAATTGCAGAATACCTCCCAGCGAACCGAGAAGTACGTGCTGCCAATCTCCCTGAATGTTGTGTTTGGTGTATCACATTTGCTAGGTGGCTGACTCAGCTTCCTAAGGACAAAAGGATTGTAGCCTAGATGGGTCTTCCATTATATACTTGATGATACCGAGATCACAAATCCATACTAGCATTTTCTAATGCCAAAGCTAATGATAGCTACTAGGTTTAAAGACGTCCAAACACATCTCTAGCCCAGACCTTCTAGATATGATCGTTAATGTCAAATGCACCTTAGGTTAATTGAATTCATTTTAAATTTTATCTTGAGTTATGTTTCAGTTTTTAGGTCTTAGCGATGCGACTTGAAAAACCTTAAATGCAACTAAATGAGAGAAGACCTTTCAATTCTAGAGAGGGTAGAAACTACTCAATGAAATGCAAACAATCAAGAAACTAAAAACAAAATGATATTTCACTACCTTACTTTTTTTAAAATAAACTAATAAAAAAAGCATTCCAATTCCTAATTTCCTGACAAGCACTTATCTTTTAGTCCTTTCAAAAGCAAAAGAGTTCTCTTCCTTCTTCAAATGCTAATGCAATTCTAGTCTTTTAATGATGCAAGTTATCATAACACAATGATGCAACAAGCCATAATTTCATACCTTTTCCATGAAACAATAAAACAAACTTTTCGCATATAACTCTTCAGTGAAAAAATTCTCGAGACAATAAGCTCTTCAATCAGATGAACACATGAAAAGAGAAACTCATTCAAACTAATGAAACACCAACCTTACCAACCACAAGGCAAGCAACGGAATCCATGCCAAAAAAGAAACGTTTAGGCAAGCAAACAAAAACTTTTCAAACTTGTGTAAAAGAGGTCAAAGCCATAAAAGGACCAAAAAAAAAATGAAAATAGTAAGTACACCTACAACCCAACTTACTGAGTTCACAAACTGTTGAATGGATAACAAACTAGCTGCTCTAGTGTCGCTAACCACTCAATGAATCAATCAATCAAGCATAAAGATGATAAGCCAACAAGCAAACAAAACCAAATGAAAAGTAGCTTTCTAATCAAGGAGAAAATGGTCCAAAAGGCTTACGCGGTCAAAATCACAAGAGCAGAACACACTGGCCAAGATTGGGCTTAGGCCCTAGTCTTCACTTATAGGCATTGGTGCGACTACCTAACTAACAACAAGCACCAAAGGCTAGTCGACGTGACTTTTTTTCGACAACTCGCGCTGATCGGTGCGACTGTCAGCGAATTAAGCACGCCGATCAAGGGAGCTAAGGAAAAAAAAAAATTGAAATAGGGACCAGATCTGCTACTATGAATTTTAGACTCAAGGCAGTAAGTAGGAGAAAAGAAATAGAATCAAAGGGAAAAAGTGGAACTAGAAAAGTTCTCATGAAATCATGAAATCCAAGACAAACAAAAGGATGGGGATCCCCGGTGGAGTCACCAATTTGTGGTGAAGTAAAATTATAAGTGCAGACACAAAAAAATTCCTCTAGATTGATAATGGGTCTAGCCATAATAGATACATTCTATGCAAGATTTCCTTAAGTTAGAACCAACTAAGAGGGCCTACCTCTTAGTCTGCTTATCCCGTTTGATGATGTCCTTGCTTTCTCGCTCCCTTCTTCAAGCACCTGAAACAAGTAAACAATAGAAAACAACAACCATGATAATAGACAAGTTGTAATGCAACCTACTTAATAAGTCAAGAAACATTAAGCCTTGAATATGTAAGATGACAAATCATGTAGGAGATCAATAGATAGTTGCATATATTAATATCATAGAGAGATTAAACCATTGTCTTGATGTTGCAGTTCTCCTCTGACAAGACCAGGTTCCCACGCACTTCTACTAGCATCCCATGATGGCCTCAATCCACAATATTTTTAAGGCTCTTCCCTTTAGGCTTCACTCCAAACCAAATCACACTTCTCCCTCATACAACTAGTAATTGCTTGTTGTCTACTCCAAACCAAAATAGCACTAGCACACCAACATTAACACTAGCTTGTGCTTAGGAAGAAGGGGGGTTTATATAGGATGAATGGATGGGAGATGGATTCTATTATCATGGGAGAAGGGCTTATCCCTTGAGTTAGTCCCATCATTATAGAGGAAACAAGCCCAAACTGACATCCTCGACCCCATCTGGCCAAACCATTTACGAGACTTCCACTACAAAGCTTCTAGATCTGGAAGCTTCGGCTCCTAATTTAAAAAACTTTCCATAACAAGACCGACATGAATGGAACAAAAATCAGTCGCTCTGGTCAATGCTAGGGATAATGTTAATCTCTGCACATCAGCGCGAGGGAGACGAAGGTCATTAGCTCCAGCCTTGTAAACTGGGAAAAACAGAAGTTTCAGGGGAAATGGTGCAAAAGGGAATTGAACTGCTCATGAAGAGGGACACAATGATGGTTTCTTCATGAAGGGAAAGCATGTGGGGTTCACTGTAGAGGTCCTCCAGGATCAAGGAACGGGGAGTACAGGGACAGTGACAAAATGTTGTGTAACAGCTAGATCCTAGCTTCCAAAGTGGTTTTGATGTCCTTCTATGTGTTTATTCCCTCAACCTCAAAAATAAAAAAAAGACAACATAGTGGTGACCATACTAGGGAAGAATATCTTTTAATCCAACACATTACTATTCTTAGGTTTTAAATCATTATTTCAACAAACAATTATTATATCATTATGAAATATATGATCCAAGGTTGTTATTTTGTATATATTTAGTGTATCATTGATTTGATTTTATTTGTGGGATTTTTTTTCATAGCCTTGGCTCCAAAAAGAATTTACAATAGATGTCACCCTAATCTCAACCCTACTAAATTCATAGATAACCCTAAGAGATTGGTGAGAAAGAAAATTTTTACTGAGTCAAGGTAGTAATAATCCCTCATCTAGATTCAATTCTCTTCCAGAAAATATTCCTTTGTCAAGGTCTAATTCTCTTCCAGAGAAATTTGAAACTTTACAAGGTATATAATTTGATTTTCCTTTCCAACAAATCTGTTAAGATCAAAGTCTGAGGATTTTGTAGATCAAAATGTCTTTAATAAAGCCCTACTGTAACCACACACACCCCAAACCCAACTCTTTGAAGCAGACCCTGATCTTGAATATCTATAGCAATTTGACAAATTACAAGGTCTAGTTTCAGTCTTGGACCAAGATATTGAAGAAGCCTTTATTCAACAATCTATTTAATTCTCTACTTTAACCATTGCAGCAACATCTTTTTCTAGTTAGTCTTCCCAGTCTGTACATCTACGCCTCCCAATCCTACTCATTCCATAGTTTCAACTTCCCTACCTATAATTTCTCAAACTACTATCCCTACTATCCTTGTAATTATTAAAACTGCACCTCCATTAGGTCCATCCTCGAGTCAATCTACCAGGATAGTTATGGAAGGAAGATATGCACCCTTGGTGTTACCGAGCTAGCTAAATGTTATGCCTACTGATTACCCATCCAAAATTGTGACCTTTGATAATACTAGTGCTTATACTGCTCGATAGCATATAGATAAGATGGATGATGTGCTTAACCTCCAAGAAATAGATGAAGTTGATGTTAAAATGAGATTGTTTGCCCAAAGCTTAGGAGGTGATGTCAAGAAATAGTTTAAGGGTTTAGCTGCAGGAAGTATAGCCAACCTTGATGGTTTCCATAAAACTTTCTTAGCTAGATGGGAGATCAAGAAGAACCCACTTCAAATCCTAAATGAATATAAAAGGCCGGAAAGAAAACCCAATGAAACGAGGGAAGAATATTGTGAATGATTCAATATTGTTTACAACGCCATTCCACAAGAAATCAAGCCCTCCCTTGGCCTAGCTCTAATTGATTTCCAGATGGTTTCGATGTAGACATGGAATATCAACTAAGGGAAAGAGACCCAACAACTTTGGAAGAAATGAAAGTAAATGCAATTAAAGTTGAAGCTAACATCCTGGCCAAAAAATCCAAACTAAAGTCTGAACGCAGAGTAACCATAAAATTAGAACCTTATACTTTTGTTGTTGATCATAAGATTGAAAACTTAGTCATGGTAATGAATCAAATGATGCAAAGAGTGAACATTAATGATCTAGCTCAAGAGAAAACTAAAATACCCCTCACACTAGAAACCAAAACTTTAGAAGGAATGTTCCCCAAATTAAACAAGGAGAACAAAAGGGTCCAGACCAGTAAATTCAACCTCCTTTTCAGGAAAACTACACAGATGATGAGGGGAATATTGTGGAAGATTTGGATGACAATCAAATAAGTTTTTTGGGGATAAATGATGATGAAATTCTATTCCTCACTCAAGAGGAGCAGGAAATCTTTCTCTTAGCCCAGACTAAATGGATTCTGAAGAGTCTGATGAATACAAACAAGGGTTTGAAAATGCAATAATGGAAGTCCATAGGAAGTACAACCTCAGGAGAAAAAAGAATCTAGACTCTCTCAACCCCAAAACCTCACATAATCCTGCCAAGAAGTCATATGAAAATGAACCTAGGAAAACCACAGATTGTCTTCCTAAGAAAACTATGGACAATTTTAGTAAGAAAGAGGTATAAATCCCTGTCAAGAAGATAGGGGACAATGTTTCCAAAACTACTCAAACAAATGTCCCAACCACTAGTCAAAAAAAGGAGCCTATGACAAAACTAATCATAGAACAATCAAAACTTCCTAATTTATGTAAGATTCAAACATCGTTCAATATTGAGAATGAACTGGTGAAATTGAAAATTCCCATTCCTCTCATAGAATTAATGAACAAAAACATGTACAAACCCCAAGTAATGAAAGCTTTAAATATGGGGGAAAACACTGATTCTATAAATATGAATGATGATCAACCTAAAATAGACCCGATTAAAACACAGATAACATAAATAAATACTCCTTCTGAACCCCTTTGGAACATGATTTTTGATGGATCCTATAGCAAACATGGTTCTGGAGCAGGAATTTGGGTGGTTAATAGAGGAAATAATCATGTTGAGGATCACTCATATAGGCTAAATTTTCAATGCACTCATAACATAATAGAGTATGAAGCCCTCATTCTAGGTTTTCAATTGTTAAAAAGGTTAGGTGCTAAAAGATTCTCCATTCAAGGGGATGTTGAATTAATCATTAAACAAATTAAAGGAGAATATTTATCCAAACACCCTAGGATGAGAGCATACAAAAATGTTGTGCTTGACTTCCTAGAAAGTTTTCTTGAGTATGACCTTTCTACAATTCCTAGAAAACAAAACATCATTCCAAACAATCTATCTTTTTCAACTAGCTCTTGCAAAATGCCTTATCCTAATCAATAATATGTACTGGAGGTAAAACACTGACCAACTGTACTTGATAACATGTGATATTGGCAGTATTTGGAAATGATAAGAAGATTGAGAGTTTCCTGCAATCCAAAGATGAATTTCAAGATGAGAGTATTAACTTGGAATCCAAAGTAGATGTCAAATTGTTCAACATTCTAATCCAGGAAGGCAACCAGATAATTTAGATGTAAATACTCCCTTAGATACAGCTGTAAATAAACCAGAATTGCTTGAAATTGACTCAGAAAAATAAGAGTTTGAAACACTCTAGCTTAAATATAATATTTTTCCTAGGGGTCTAGCTCCATTAGAAGAAATATTTGATTTCAATGATGTGGCTAAAAAGCCTAAGATTGAGCCACATTTCAGAGAACAAGGGATATTTATTTTGCAGATGAAATTGATAGAGTTATTGTAATATATCTAAACGACATAATTGTATATTCTAAATCTGATGAAGAACATCTCATGCACCTTAGAAGAGTTTTGAAAAGTGCATATGGTTTGGGATTTCATTGAATCCTAAGAAAATAGTGTTTGGTATTGAAGAAGGAAAACTTCTTGGTCACATTATATCTAAGGTATTAGAATTGTTCCTAAAAGGATTGAAGATATTCTGAAAATAAATTACCCAAGAAATATTATGGAACTTCAGTCATTTATTCGGAGAATAAACTTCCTGAGAATATTTATACCTAACCTTTCTAAAGTTCTAAAAAATATCACAAACATGCTAAAATGAGACTCTGAAATCAGATGGAACATCGAAGCTAGGCAATCTTTTGATTAGGTTAAACAAGCCTTGACAAAAGCACCAGTCCTTATTAGTCCTAATTTCATTAAAGATTTTATAAGTTTTTCCTTTGCTTCTGAACATACTATTGCAGTTGTCCTTTTACAGAAAACACTGATGGATATGAACATCGCATTGCTTTCTTTAGCAAGGATTTTAGGGATGTTGCACTCATGTACAACATAATGGAAAAGCAAGATTTTACATTGATAAAGGAAATTAAATATTTTAGAGTATATATTCTTCATTCCCATATAATTGCTTATGTACCTAATGCTGTTGTTAATGATATTTTGACATAGAATGGACTAGATGGAAAAAGAGGCAAATGTATTGCCATCATTCTGGAATATGATATGGAAATCAAGCCAACCAAGTTCATCAAAGGATAAGGAATAGCGAAATTGATGGTTGAATCTAATTTGAATGCTTTAGATTTTAACTCTATAGCTGAATTGGATGATCAAGAGGAAAAGGTAACTCCACAACAAGATGAAGCTTTCATGACCTCACCCTAGTATGCTAACCTTATTTATGTTTTATTTAATTTAAATGCTCCTCCTGGTTTGACCAAAAGAAAGGCTAGATTTCTTAAATTAAAAGCAGTTAAATTTTGCATCATAGAAAAGCTTTTATGTTGGAAATATGTTAGTAGTATTCTGCTAAAGTGTCTATTCAGTGATGATGCAGAAAGAAATATGCAGGAATTCCATGAAGGTGACTATGGTGGGCATCTCTATTGAAAAACCACTACCAATAAGATCTTTAGAGCCAGTTTTTACTGGCCTACACCTTTTCCAGATGTCCATAAAAAGGTAACCTCTTGTCATAAGTGTCAAATATTTTAGGGAAAAAGAAAACTTTTACCTTTACCTTTGAAGCCCATATCTATTGAGAGCCCTTTCCAATAGTGGGGATTGGATTTCATTGGAGAAATCCATCCTCCAATCTCTGCTCAACGTAAATGGATCCTTACTTCTACTAACTACTTTACCAAATGGATTGAGGCCATTCCTTCAAGACTAGCCACAGATGATGTGATTATCAAATTCTTAGAAACCAACATCCTGTCTAAATTTGGCTGCCCAAACAAACTCATTACAGACAATGTTGCAGCCTTTAGGTCTAAGAAATGATAGATTTCTGTAATAAATACCACATTACTTTGGGGAATTCAACTCCTTATTACCCACAAGGTAATGGGTTTGATGAATCTTCAAACAAAAGTATGGTGAATATTATCAAGAAGTTGTTAGCGGAAAACAAGAAGTCATAGCACAACAAACTTATAAATTCACTTTAGGTTGATAGGCTCACCACAAAGAAATCAATTGGCATGTCAACATACCAATTGGTTTATGGAATGGATGATGTTTCTCCATTCCCTTTGGGAGTTCTAGTCATGAAGTTAACTTAATAATTGCAGACCAAGCCAAATGACATTCAAAGAAGGATTGATCAAACAATCCAGTTGCAACAATCCAAAGAAGTTTATAACAAGGCTCAAGTCATCCATGAAAATATTAAGAAAGTTTTTGACAGAAGGACAAAAACATATGAGTTTAATATTGGTGACAAAGCCTTAAAGTTGGATTCAAGAAGAGAGGATAAAGGGAAGCATGGAAAGTTTGATAACTTATGGATGGGGCCTTATGTCATTTATGATTTTAGAGGAAATAATGCATTTTTTATCAAAAATTTGGATGGGATAGAATTACTTGGTGGATCTATCAATGGCAGGATGCTCAAACATTATTTTTTCTAATTACTAAATATTTTTTTACCATTTATCATTGTATATATCATTGTATTCATTGTGTGGATTGGGTGACCCATTAATAGAAGTTGAAGCCCGCAGAGAAGGCCCTGAGCTTCTATTTGATGAGTTTCCATAAATACTTCTATAAAGAAATCAGAGTTGGATATTGCTGAAATAGAAACTCAAGGCTACTGATCATATGTTATTGGCACCTCACTAGAAGAGTGCCATCCCCAGTTGGAGCCACTGTTAGGGTCCTATAATTTATAGGATCTCAAAGTAATTGAGTCATGTATCTCAGGAATCTTATTTTTTAAATACTTTTCATATGCCAATGATTTCCAAATAAAAAGAAAAATTGAATAAAAGATGGAAAGAGGGTATAAAGAAGAAGAATAAAGATAAAAACAAAAATATTGAAAAGGAAAAATACTGAACCCCACCAAAAAGAAAGAAAATAAAACTGGAAGTGTGCAAGTCTAAATGCCACTACTCATACAAGTTTTGCTTCATTTCTGTAAAATAAAGTCGTGTGCAACTTGTTTGAAATGTCACAATCACTTGCTTTAGCTTAATCGTACTGCTTAATCATGATTAGACTTCTTTAAATTTCTCTAAATTAGATAGAGAATGAAGATTTATCTAATAGTTTAATATGGACTAATCATTAGTTAGGTGGAAAATGACATTGACCCAACTGTTTAATCTAGGTCAATAGGAGAAATAAGGGATAGTTAGATAGTTTTTCTTTCTTCATAAAAGAAATGAGAATGGGTTTGCTAGTCTAAGTGCACCCTAGATATTAAAATAAAAAAAGCTAGTTTAGGTAAGGGTAGGTAGATTTGGTGGGTTGTGTTTAATGTCAGCATGCATAATTTTATCCTAAGTTTGAGGATAGGGAAAGAGGAGAAAAGTGAATGATATGCATTATCTATTTCAAAAAGTTTATTGTTAATCCCTTATCCTAGGTTTTGAGGATAACTATGCGCAGGGATAAAGTTTTTCATATCCCTTTTTTTCCCCTATCCTAAGTTTGAAAACAAAATTATGTAAGCGCTAGAGAACAAAGCATTTTGTCGATTGTGGTTAAATTTTTGTCGCCTCAACGTTTTGAGATCTGGTCCACCATTCCATCCACATCCATAATTATTTTTCGGCCCCCCATTTGCATTGTCCCTTTACCGTCGGGGGGATCTAGAAGGCAGTTTCTTCCTTCAGGCCCTATTCCCTACGTGGCGCCTCCCCGTGATTTTTCACCCCCCCCCATGCTAATACCATTTACCGCCCATCACCCCCACTAGAAACCACCATCTTGCATCTACTCTTATTGCATCCTCACCACTTCTCCTCTGCCACTCTCTGCCCACCACCTGTCCCAACCATTGATCCAATTAAATGCATTCCCACCTGATACCCATTCCGCATTTAATTTTCCAGGGTCACCATTCAGTAATGGCCCTATGCCATTTCCAACGGAACTTTTCCTTTGTGTTTAAAATATCCATAGCATGTCACTACCATCTTTTGCTTCTCATCCTCTGTCTGTTATTCATAATTTCTTGTTGTAGTCTCTATCAAAGCATCCTCGCCACCAACATCCTAACATTCCCCAATCTATCTGTTCTCTTCGCCTAACAGACTATTGTTTCAGAGCCCAGTAAGCCTCCTTTTCTTATCCATTTTTCTCAAAAACTATCCCATCCATGCCTCCTAAAGCTAAGACCCCAGACCAAGCCATTAACCCATTGATTCCCCCTTCTGTAGACCTAGATCACACACCATGGGCAGACAAAGATTACCAAATCAATGAAACACTATGTGAATGCGATTTCCTCAAATTATACCACTGGTTAGAGGAGAAACACACTGATAAAATTGATGAGATAGGATTATGGGAGTCAAACCTTCCCCACTATATCTTTCCTGTGACTTTCCAAGCCCTAGAATTGACTAGGAGATGCCAAGCTTGCTATGTCCTTGCTCAAAGAGATATAATTACACCTGCATGTGACATTCTTTTCACCATCAGAGCCAAATCAATTGACCAAATGATGCTTGCCCCTTGTATGGAAAATGTTTCCCTTTTCTCCCTAGAATCCCTCACTCAACTTTATCAAAAGATAGATTTTGCCACCAAAGCTAGGATTTTTGAAATTTTCCTTCCAGAGAATGCCAATTGCCCAAGAAGAATCCACTTTATCCTTCTTCCATTTTTCCTAATCAGGCCAAGCAAATCATTCCATCCTCTCTCACATTCTAGCCTACCATTCTGATCAGTGAGTGGATGAGCCTATTTTAGGATTCCTTTCCACATTTTCCACAGAAATTAAGCCCTCTACTATTTTCAATTTCTTTCAATTCTTGGCTAACAATATCCATGAGCAGTTCATCAATTTTCCTACAGAGAAGGTGTTTAGCTACACCTTAGTTTTTATTTACATGTTCATCTATTATCAAGTAGAGAAGTTTACTTTTGCATTGTAGAAACTAGATGATGTAGGTGATCAATAACCAGTGATATTTTGGACCTCACTGGTAATGAAGGAACAACCATAATTCACCTAAAAGCAATTTGTTGGTCTGATAATCACCCTATGAGTGACCTCAGTTGAAGATTTATTAAAAAAAAGGTATTACAGATTCATGTGTTGGTGTGTGTTCTATGTTATTCAAGCAACGGATCGATCAGATTGCCAATACATAGACATTTAAATGGAAAGACAGCAGAGAAATACAGTAAGCAACAGAAAGACACAAACAATTTTTTAATAAGGAGTTCACCCTATTCTCCAGGGCTACGTCTCCGGTCTAGCTTTAGTGGTGGCCGTGTTTTATTGTATCTTACAATAGAGAAATTACAATACATGGACTCAATATGAGTTCTCCTGACAGCAGATTTTGCTTGGTAGGGTGGTTCTTGGATTCCCCAATCCACTCAGAGTACACAGACTTGTTCTCTTCCTACCAGCCCTGTGAGCTTTGGTCTACATTGGAAAGAGCCAACTGTGATGCTCAATCCAGATAGATTCCTCTATGGGAAGGCTTGAATCTTCAAGCTCTCTGGTGCTCAATGCTGCCTGTGGTCAGCTTGGCCCTCTGTCTCCTTTGCTTGGCTTTACTATTCTTTGTGTTCAGTCCTCCTCTCTGGGTGCATTGTTCACTGTATCTCTTGGTTACTTGGACTCCTCTCCAAATCCCCCTTTTTCGACTGTCTCTGTTTAGGGCTTAAACCATTCGATCCCTATGCTTGTTTAGTTCCTCTCCCAAGGAGTTGATTCACCTTCTGCAGTTGCACTTGGAGTTCCCTGTTCGGTGTCAGAATGAAAGCTCGAGAAGTGCCATGTGTCTCCATCTAACTGGTGCTAGCATGCTTCATCGGTTCATTTCTTCAGTTGTATCATGGATATGTTCTTTTTCCACCATAGTGGTCAAATGGATTCCAAGTCCCTTTAAATCGCGGCTTAATTCCCTGTTGATTCTGCTTCTTTCTATCGGGCGCAATCTCAGCTATCTGATCTAGGCTCCTCCAGATCCAAATTCATACACACGTCGAGCGCGGTTGACTTGCTCGACCGATAGCATGTGATCACGGCGGTTTTTCTCTCACCTCCGCTACCATGTGTCGATCGCTGAGTGGGATCGCTCCGCTCTCCTCCAAAACCTCTTACCATTCAAGGGTGCCCCGATCAAAACCACTAGTTTTCCAGAGCGCAGGTCCTGCCTTTGTCCTTTAGCGCTTTTTGTTTCTCCGTCCACGGTTCTACGACTCCCAACGTGACCGAGTGCTTAAGGCTCCCCCATTTTTGCCCTATTTTCCCAGTGCCCCTGGGAGCCCCGGATTAGGGAAAGGAGGCGATTTTGATGCTCGATTTGTGCTAAGCACTAATCGCACATCAAAATTGCCTGCTTTTCTGATCCGAGGCTCCTAGGGGCTATTTTGACCTCCTGCGCAGTCTCCATGGGCCTTAGTCAGCGCGCTTTGACCGAGGTCCTCGTCGTTCCATGTCAACTACTATGGCCACTGGTTCAAGGCGTTTGTTGATCGCTGTTTTGGAATTCTCAAGGATTTGTTCAACTCGATACAATCAAGGCTCTTGACAGTCTTTTGTGGATCCAATTCGGATCACGGCCTCCCTACTGAAAAATATTTTGGACCACCAAAAGTTGGTTTTCTTCAAGCATCAACTTAGTGAGGAAATTTTTGTCTCACTCGTCCAATCTCAATCCACTTCGCACTGCTCGGCTTTGAACCTTTAAACCCAATTCTGATGTATTCCACTTTTCCACTACGCATCATCCTCACCTTCCTATCTAGCACTGTATCTTCCTGCAACTCATTAAGATATTCAAGTAGCAGGTCATCAACAGAAGGTAATTGACTTTTCTCTTCAGGGTTCTCAATCATTGAAGGTTCAAACAATCTCAAGCAATCTAAATTTACGACTGAGTAGATGTGCATGTAAGCTGGCAGATCAAGGCGAAAAGCATTCTCACCAACCTTCTCAAGTATCCTGAAGGGTCCATACCTGATAGGTTTTGGCTTTTTACCTTCACCTTGCATTCTGTCCTTGCAGATATACAGCCAGACTTGGTCTCCAACTTGAAAACTATGCTCCATCCGATGCTTATCATGCCTATCCTTGTACTTGGCCTGGCTCTTCTCCAGGTATTCCTGTACTGCCTGGTGGATCTCCTGGATTTGTTCAATGAACCTAGTTGCCTTGTCCACATCACTATGTTTATCAACCATGGTATCTTTACCAAAGACAAAATCTAAAGGAGACCTTGGTATGAAACCAAAACAAGTCTCAAAAGGAGATCTCTGTGTAGAAGAGTGTTTGGCTCTATTGTAAGCATGTTGCACATAGCATAAGTGCTCATCC
>APFE031368727.1:0-13364 GCA_000404065.3 Pinus taeda
AAATAGACATCCCTATCAACCCACGTGTTTGATCTTGCCTATTTTCCCATTTGGTTTCCTTATCTTCATCTTTCGGTTTAGTTTCTTGGCCTGAGGCTATTCTGTAAAGACCTTTACTTCTAAGTAATCCACAATGTAGGACTGCCATTGGAAGTAGTTGGTGTTGTCAAGAATAACTTGGAATGGACTTTCCATTTTAACAAAAATTGAAGCTATAGATGTTGAAACTAAGTGTTCCAATGGAAAGATCTCGAAATATTAGGCCAATTAAAAAAAAACAGCTCTGAAAATGGCTCCTGAATGAAGAAGTTATGGCTTTTTGAAGAAAAGTTGTTGAAGATGCTGACGAAGTGCGCGAATGTGTGGAAGTGAATGTTAATGTTATATTTAAAAAAATAACCCTCCTCACCCTTTCCCGCCCCCCCCATTTCCAAACTTAATCTAATTAGCTCACTTTAAAAAAATCATTTTATGTGACCCACTTTTATAAATAAGTGAAAGTCTCTTTTACAATAGTACTTTACGAGCTACCCACTAAATTGTAACTTAAATAAAAAATAAAGTGACTTTTGAATTATAAGTGACTCACTTTTTATAATGATTGAGAACACTTTTACATCAAATAACTTTAAAAAATAAGTTACATGTGTTTTTTGAAAAAGTAACTCAACAAAAAGAAAGACTTGAACCCAAGCCCTCTATTCTCATAAAGTAACTTTGGACTAAGTGAGCCAATTTAAAAGGTTAGTAATTTTTGGAAAAGATTGAGGTTTTTTTTAGTCACTGAAGCTTTGGGGTGCGTGCTTACTTGAAAAAGTCATTTTTGCTTACACAACAAAAAACCACACAACCAAACACGGACATGCAAAAAAAACCCAAACCTTATGACTTGAAGTTAGCTTTCACCGAAAACTAAATATTTTCCTCAATGTTTCAGATTTTCCGAGATCATACTAAGGCGCGGCGAAAAACAGCATACGCATCAGAAAAATCCTTCATTTACGTTTCTGATTTGCCTAAATCACACAGAGTCATGGAGCAAAGAGAACACACAAAAATTAAAGGTATAGTTCCGGTAATAAAAAACAGAGATAAATAAACCGAAATAAACAAAGAGATAAATAACTAAAACTACAAATAAAGACTATATACCTCCAGATCTTAAAAATGACGTAGCTAGGTCTATCGGAAACCTTTTCGTGTGAAACGAGAGGGGTTCGTCACTGGAACAGATGCTTCTAACACAATAGAGCAGTCCTCTCGACCCGAAAGCAGTCACAAACAGTAGATCTAGGAAAGTCGGATGCAATTGTCCCAGCTTCGGATTTCGATCACCAATGGATGCAGCCCTCAAATAGCTCTGATGCGATGTAGGAATTTACAGGGTAAGTTCCTTGGACAGAAAACCAAAGGACACCGCTCAAAAAAAGATCAGAGATCAAACACCAGTATTCTTGACGTGGTAAACAGTCCACAGCCTTAGCCAACGCAACCACTTCAGGCAATTTATTAATGTAAAGGAAAGAAAATTTACATAAGCTTCTCTCATGAGTGGTCACCTTACAAATAACCCTCCATGTTCTTTAAATAGAGAACATGGAAAAATCGGGTGTTAAGCCACGAATCAAGTGTCGGTAATACCGAGGAAAGAATGAACCATTGGATCACTTCATGTCTAGAACATATTATGACCATCGGGTTGTAAGTTACAAAAGTACATAGTAAAGAAACACACTTTACCTAACTCTACAATAGACCAAGTTATACTTAACTATTTCCTATGTGTCAGAATATCCTAACACTCCCCCTTAAGAAAAACTTGGGATAGGATAGAAGGATGTACAAATATGACACAATAAGGAGAAGGAAGGAGGCATTAGAGCCTATACATTCTAATCCTTGCATGCATTATTATAATAGAATGACACACCCACATTTTCACTCACATTTGTTTTTTCCAAAATGGAACCCATAATACATGTGTATGGCCACCATCTAGGGAATGCTCCTTGAATGCCACATACACAACCTTTGGGGAGAATCATTCCCACCTGTGCATGCCTAATCTGTTCCCCCATCGTCATCTACTGTGAGGGAAACATCTTATGCTTGGGGGCATGATATCCTCTCTAGCCAAGTTCCATATTGATCATTATCCACTCTTGATGTAGACATCAAAATTCTAGGTAAGGTAGATTATCCTCTCAATCATTGGGTAGTTTATTCTACCAGACTCTTCTTTGAGCTATATGTAATCTCACTTTGTATCTTCACCGAGATATCATTTTTGTAAGTGTTGTAACATTATTTGGTTTTGATAAGTTAGAATATTAGTCAAAAATAAATTCAAAATGTTAAGTTAGGATATGGATGAAAAAGAAAGAAAAATAAAAAATGTTAGGAAAATTATATATTTTATATGCATCCATATCAATAAAATGTTAGGAGTTAGTTTCCCTAAAGAAAGAAGGCACAAGAAAATAAAAAATGTTAGGGAAGAAAAAGAAAATAAAGGCTTCAATTTTAGATAAATAGAATAAATGCAAGGGAAACTCGTTTAAATGCACCACATCAGAAAAATGTTAAATTTTTTATTAATTATTGATTAATTTCCTTAATAAGGTATTAATCCTTGTTCTAATATTTTGACATTAGACTTTATTGTATATGACACATATATTTTATATAATCCAAAGTCACTAAGTGACAAAATATCATGTCGGGTTTCAATAAAGAGCATGCATCAATCAACAGTAGGAACTTCACACCCCCCTTAACCATTTCACATTAACCTGATAGGGGTGTTCCGCAAAGTGGTTTTAATGGCAGAAGCCCCAACCCTACGTGTCACCACCCTGTAGCTTCACACCCCCCCCACTCAAAACCACAAACCATTCCCTACCCCCTTCGCAATCCACTCAAGGTTTTCCTCCACCAACAGTCCTCCATCCTGCACCTTGAACATTATCCCTTGACCAATCCAATATCGCCACCTCATTTTCCCATTGCCAAGTCATCCTACTCATTTCCACCTCATGTGTCCATCACAGTCATTATACCCATTTCTATTCGTTCGTTGTAGCTCCGCTCCTATGCATTAAAGCCTCTATAGTCATAAATAAAACCATTAGCCCATTTTGGCATGCTATAAATAAAATCATACCCATCTTTTTGTCACTTTTCTCTAACTTTTACTATTATTTGTAGGTCAAATAGTTTCCTGCTCATAAATTCTTGTTTTCCAACCAATCCATTCAGTTGATCACTCTTTCTTCTATCTGTCAGCATGGCCCCAAAAGGCAAAGCTTAAAAGCAGAGTGCAGAAGAAAGCATTGTTACTACAACCCAGCTCGATCTTGACCATGTTCCCCTTGTCGATTCCTTGTTCAATATTGTAGATGCCAAGTGTGAGTTCAATTTCCATGAACTGCACCTATGGCTAAAACAAAAATACCTTTATCAGTAAGACCCGATCAGATTCTAGGAATCTCTGTTACCTTTCTTTAGCTTCCCAAAAACACATGATTTCTCTTACCTAATTACTTGGTGCCAATCCAAATATGACCTTGTGAAAAAAGTAGTGGTGGCTCAGAATGGAGACATTTTGATCACCATCTCTGCTGAAACCATAAACTAGATGCTCCCAATCCCTCAATTAGACTCTCTCAGCCATTTTTCCCCAGCAACACTTATGGATCTATACCATAAGTTAACCTTTCCATAGAGAGCCCAAATCTTTGAAATATTTTTACCTGAGGATGCCGAATTACCAAAAAGAAATCCACCCTACTCATCTTCCATGTTTCCTGAAGCCTCTAGACATTATATTTCTCTGCTTTCCTACTTATTAGGATATCCATATGACCAGTCTGTTGATGAAACTATCCTTGGATTCCTTTCCATCTTTAACAAAGATCAACAACCAACATTCATGTATAATTATAGCCATTTCTTGGCTGATAATATATATGAACAATTCAGGAATTTTACTGTACAGGGAGTGTTCAACTATAGCTCTGTAATTGTTCACATGATTCTTTTTCAGCAGGAGATCTTATACCTATCAAACTCAGCAAACATGATGAACAAGGAGTGAATCAATCAGTGATTCATTGGACCAAAATAATTAGGACAACTTCTACCAGTTCTTCATTATCCAATTTTATAGATACATTCATACATCTAGTGGCAGTACAACTCCTCAACAATTAGACAGAGCCAAGGATTGGAGATGAAATTGAGAGGATTTTACACTTAAGTGAGCAGATTAAAACTGGTGACTGGTATTTATACCAGAATTATATAGACATAAGGGTATATGGTTGTGAGCTTGCACCATATAAGCTACCTAAGTATGTTCCCATGAGAATATTTCTCTGGAATATATTAGGTAGATGATCAACATGGATGACCTGCACTTTGTCTATGGTAAAAGGAAATTTCAATTCAAGATCAAGGAAAAGATTGGATCATTCATTTGCAATACCAGATTAGCTAGTGTTGAGGCATATACATTGTTAAAGAAGATGAATTTCCAGCCCAGCTTCACATGGTCTTATGATCCCTTTGGTATTATTTCTACCTTGAGAGTTGATTTAAAAATGACTCCTTATAATCATACTCCAAGACCACAAATAGAAAAGTTCATGAATCAAGAGTACTGGGTTTATGGAACACTTCAAGAGGTAGATGAATAGGTTGTATCTACTCCTACTGAATAGACTCCAGTTGCTCAGAGAAAGAAATAGAAAAGGGTGAGAGAGGAGACTTCATCTACTGAGCAGATTATGAAAGGATTAATTTTTCAACAGAAGAAGCCAAAGGTTGGCTTCGTTACTTCAATAGAAGAAACTCAACCTGTAATAATTTATCTAGGTGATTAAGAAGTTTCTACATCAGCAGGAGTTAGTGTTTCAACCACTCCTCGTATAACTAGTGTTTCAACCACTCCTACAACTTCACCTTCTAGGGGGCCTTTAGAAACCATTCATTCCACATGAACCAGTTCATCAGATGATTAGAACATCTTCTCAAGGTTCCTTGAGATTAAACAGAAGAATGAGACTTTGAAGTCTAATGTATACAACCAATTCTGGAAAAAAATATCAACTTCCCAGCATTGACTTCTTTCTGATTTTGACAATGAAAAAGGCAAAATGCAAATGGCTTTCTTACAAGCTCAAATTCCATTTCCTAAATCACCATAAGATTATAAAAATATTGTGTTTTTATTTGATACCAGCCAAAATATGGATATGCATAGACAGACTGGTGAGATGTTGTTTTCCACCATGAAAACTAAAACTATGTCTCTTTATAAACTTAGGACTACCCTATCCAATGTTCATCCTCATCTTAAGTTAGAAAATACTTCTTCCTTAGCCAAAGATAATAGAATAAAGGCATTGGAGGATTTTGTAATTAAAGTAGGATATGATCCCAAAGATGTAAAAGCTGCAGAGTTACTCCTCAAAAAGAAAGATGTAGACATTATTGCGCTCAAAAAACAGTTGAAGTTGCGTTCTACAGAAGATCCTCTAACAAAGGACATAGCAGAAAATGAAGAAGAAAAGGAGGACATGCTCAAACTTATCATTGAGAAAAATATACAGCTAAAGAAAATGGAAGAGCAGATTGAAGAGTTACTAAAGGAGAAGGGAGCAGCACATCTTGCTATGGTTCTAGTCACAGTAGTCCCAAAAGCAGTTGTAAGTACAGATCCTAGTTCATTATCAATAGTAATTGAGTCTACATCAACAACAGTTGATCCAACAAGATTATCACAAGAATTGGCCATACAGAAACAGGAGAATGAAAAGTTACTGCAAAAGTTCTAGATTTTAGAATTACAGAAAGTCAAGAATGATACTTTGTATGTGCAGGAGATGCAGAAGTCCCAGAAATTGGAACTTAAGATCCAGAAGTTCAAAAGTGAGTCCTTAATGGCAGATACTTTGGCCCATGCCAAGGAAACTATTTGGACACATATTAGCCAATCAATGATAGATGTATGTACATCCATACAAATTATTTTTGAACAACAAGAAATCATCACTAGATGTAGAGCAGTAATAGAAGAACAAAAAGCAGCCTTGAAGACCAAGCCAACAAAAGCCACATATATGATCAAAGTGTTAAATTCAAAAAGTAGAGAAGAGCTAGAAGGGATAAATAGTTTTGACAGAACATCTACCATCTTAGAAATTAAGAAGGTCTTACAAAAGAGGAATTTGAGTAACGAGTTAGAGACAAAATGTTAAACCTTAGATATTGTTGTCCAAAGGTTTCATTCAAAGTTTAATGTTTTAAATCAAAATGGACTACCGAGATTGGAAGATCTAAATGATAAGTTGATTAGATTAGAAAATTATTGTGAGAAATTATATAATATTGCAGTAAACAGAGCCAAGTTTACAGGAATCAAAAGACAAATAACAGGGAAAGCCTTTATGGAAGCCTTAGAGTTTAATTTAACAATCATGCATGAAATTAGATGGTTATTTCTCACCAAGCCAAATTTCGAGAGGTATACTGAAGTGGATGAAACATTTAGAGAGATGGTGAATGTGGAAATCCCAAGTGAACAAATATGGGATCAATTGTGTGAAACAATTGAGTGATTTCTAATCCTAACAATATGACAGCTCATTAGCTTTTTCAGGCCAGATCATTAGCGAATTCCCAAAAGATAGAGCCACCTCTTCAGCAGTTTCTTGGTTCCTACAATATTGTCCTATTTTTGTAATTTTGTCCTATTTTGGTATACTATTCCAACAGAATGTAGATATTTTTCATATTTTTGTATAAATAACTCCTTCTTTGAGTTATTATGGGTTGAACCCTTGAACAAGCTATCAAATAGATTTGTACTAAGTTGGAACAGTTTTTTGGAATAATAAAGGATTCTGGATTTATCTCATATGGTCTATTTCTCAGTAAGTTATATTTCATGTTGCTCATTCATTATGTTTTCTTCATATAAATTAAGTCTTTTACAGTTATCCGATTCAAAACTTAACTGAGTTTCACTCTCATTTTGGATCCTCTTTGAAATTGTGTTTATAAAAAGAGAATAATTTACAAAAGTGTTTATTATTGTAAGTTCCTCTTTAATTATAAATTACATTAGATATCTATAAACCGTTTAATTATATTTTGTTGATTAAGAAAATATTTTTTTCTTAATTTCTTCTTATAATTAATTAAGTATTCAATTTGAATATTAAATGAATTATACTTCTTCATGTTCTACTTTTCCACCCCATTAAAATCAAATTAACTATGTGCAATTAAAGAATAGCCTTTTATTTTACTTGGAAATCTATCTAAGTTTGAAGCACCTGTTTATAAATTGTTCACTAGTCATCTAACCATTTAAAACAACAAAACATTATAGATGTTTTGGCATAAATAATTGACCTAGAGTTATCTCAAAGGACAACATCATATTTGCGTCGTTGTCGAGGAGCGAAGGATTGAAAGATTTACCTTTCCCTGGGGCAACAATTTTTCTCTTTTCATTTAAGGTGAATAAAGGATTATATATAGGTCAAAAACTTTCACCTAACAATTCCATTGTTTCAAGCTGGCTCCTTTTAAGGATACTAGATCATGCTCTCATTCTGAGATTGTTAACCCTCAACCAGATCTAGAGAGACTTATTAAGGGAGCCTATTTAAGGAGAAGACGTCAAATCTCTTCTTCTTCAGCATTACACTCTGAAGATATATCATTTGTAGATCCTTTTCATTTGTTCCACCTTATCCTGATTGGACTGAACTACCTCCTAGGGTTTCTGAACTCCATTCAAAAGGAGTAGATCTTCCATCCGCCTTTTTAATCCAATCACTTTAGTCATATCAAGTGCCATCCATTCCTTTAAAATTACCTTCATCTGAGGAAGAATTGGGTTTACATTTACTTGAACTCAAGCCTATAGATTTCATCTCTCCAACTCCTTATTACGTTCCATCAACTACTACTAATCTTGAAGAAATATTCTATGTCTATTCAAATCCTTTGTTTGAAACTAAGGAAGACTTTCCATCAGGAGTTCATAAGTTGGTTATTAAAACCCCTTTGAAATATTCAAGGAGGTCTCCTCCTTTCTCTCCTCCACACACTAATACCCCTATTGATTCTTCTTCATCACCTTCATCTTCATCACCTTCCTCTTCATCATCTTCCTCTTCTTCTTCATCACCTTCATCTTCATCATCTTCCTCTTCTTCGTCATCATCTACTCAATCACCCCAGACTCCACCTTCCACAATGGATTTTCAACCCATTGTACAAGCAAGATATGTTGCTTTAGTCCTTCCTCAAAACTTGGCAAATTTTCCTAATGAATATCTAAAGCATTTACCAATATTCAATGGTGAAATTGGTCCTTCAGCAGAAGATCATGTAGCTTCTTTCCTAGATTTTACTGATAATATGAACATAGAACATAAAAATGTTTATATGGGATTATTTATGCAATTCTTAGAAGGAAATGTTAGGATCTGGTTTAGACAACTTAGACCTGACTCTATTAGAACATGGAATGAGCTCATAACTATTTTAAGGATCAATGGGGGGTAAAGAAGGATCATGTCTACTTTCTCACTAAGTTTGAAAAATTGAAGAGAAACCCTCGTGAACTAGTGGCTGAATTTATCAAGAGATTTAATCAACTCTATCATAAAATGCATGTTGATTGTAAACCACTATTAGCAGCTGTAAAGGTTAGATTTTCCAAAGCATTCGAAGATGACTTTGCAGTCATGCTAAGAGAAAGAGTATTTAATACATTAGAAGATTGCAGACAAATTCTATATAGGTCGAAGCTAATAGGTCTACTTCTAGCAAAATTAAAGCTAAAGCAGAAAAAGAAGAAAGAAAATTAAAGGCTAGGATTGATGATTCATCTTCTTCCAAATCTAAACTTGAAGATCAGAAAATTGATGAAATCACATCTTTACTTAGAAATCTTTCCAATAGGATTTCTAAAATCGAAGCACAAACTAGAACTACTCAGCAAACTGCTATTAGGCCACAAGCTCAAACTCAATTTTGAAGAGCTCCTCAAATGCAGATCCTTCAGAGACCAGGTTCTGATCAAAACATTCAACCACCTTTGTTGATTGATGATCAACAACCTTAGGATGTAGGCCCTTTAATTACTTAAGATATAAATAATCTTGATTCTTCAGCAGTACAAATGAAAATAGTGCCTGCTCCTTACCCTCAGTCTTTTGAACAAGAGCAAGGAGATGTTCAACTTTCTAAATATCAAGCATTTTCTGAATTTTTGATTGCAGAGTTAAATAAGAGATATGATCTAAGACCTAGATTAGGCCCAGGTAGAACTTCAAATCTACAACTATAATTGAACCTGCAATAAAATCTATTCAAACACAAACCCCATCACCTCAAACCACAGAGTCATCTACTGAAACCTTTTCTTTTGATAAAACCATTTTGACAAATTTTAATATTGAGAAAGAATTGGAAAGAGTCAAGATTCCTATTCCTTTAGCTAAACTTTCCAAGAACCTTGGTTACAAAAATCAAGTGTCTAAATGGATACAATCGTCTACTATAGATGCTAAGGGAGATATTATTAGTTTACAAGATGAAAACCCTTAGCAAGTTTTTGGCCCTAGTTCTGACATGATTGACGATATTGTTCCACCCTTTTATGTAACTTTAAAGGTCCATGATTTTCTCTTGTATAACTGCATGTTGGACTCTGGAACTTCTCATAACCTTATGACAAAGGTAATTATTGACCAGCTTCAGTTAGAAGTTACTTGTTCCTATCATGATATCTACACCTTTGATTCAAAGAAAGTACCATGCTTAGGACTGATCAAAGACCTAGTTGTGACCTTAGCCCAAATACATGTTAAGAGTGTAGTCTTAGACATAGTTGTCACTAATATTCCTACCAAGGTTTTCATGCTTCTATCTAGATCATGTTGTGCTAAACTTGGAGGATCAATTCAGATGGACATGTCTTTTGCTACTATTCCAGTCTATGGAGGTGAACATTTAAGGTTATATAGGGAAGTTAGATTCCTCCATACTGTTTTTAGGTCTGATCAAGAAAAAAATCACCCTATCTATGCAATAGATGAGGATTCTGGTTGCTTTCAGTTATTATTACAAAATTCATCAAACACTCAACTTGTTATCGAAAATACAATTTCCAAACCTAAAATTGTAAAATCAGATATCTGCAAACTTTACTTTGATGGCTCTTTCTCAAAGGAAGGAGCAGGAGTAGGGATTTTTTTAATCTCACCAAATAAGGAAAATATTACTCAATCATGTAAAATTCAATTTGAAGTCACCAATTATGTGGTTGGTCTTGAACTAGCTAAGAGTCTAAAGTTTCAAAACTTGAGTGTCTTTTCTGATTCTCAACTCATAGACTTAGATCTTATAGAAATGAAGTTTGGGATACAATTAAAATTTTCTTTCAAGGATTTAACATAACCACTATACTCAGGGATGAGAATATGCATGCTGATTCACTTGTTGTTTCAGCAAGCTCTTTCAAAATCCTTGACCTAGTATTGTTCGAATGTCAAATTCAAGTCAAGTACAGACCATTAATTCCCTATAACCTTAAACACTGGCAGATTTTTGAGGATGATGAATAATTAAAATCTTTCCTTCAAGTCATTGATGAATTTTCCAATATGCAAATTGAAGAAGATCAAAAAGATATCCAATAATCAAATCAACAGAGCTCAGACACTTCATATAGTCCTAAAATTCTTGATCATGATATCATTCAATTATCTAATAATTTTATTCCCAAAGGATTAGTTCCATTGGAAAAAATATTTGATAATAATGATGTCTCCAAAAAACCCCTATCTCATTCAGTTGAAGAAGAAATTGAAGAGTGCAATATTGGGACTTTACATGAATTTAGAAATGTTAAAATATCATCATCTTTTCCTTCGGATGTTAAAAACAAATACTTTAATCTTCTTAAAAATTACAAAGATGTTTTTGCTTGGTCTTATAATGAATTAAAAAGTTATGAGACATCCTTGATTGAGCACAAAATTCCTTTAAAACTAGAGGCAAAAACTTTCCAACAAAAATTAAGAAGAATTAATCCAATACTTATTCCAACCATTGAGAAAGAGCTTAAACAGTTGCTTGATGCTAATATCATAGTACCTTTGACGTATTCTGACTAGGTGGCTAACCTAGTTCCTGTAAGGAAGAAAAATGGTGAAATTAGGCTATGTTTAGACTTCTAAAATTTGAACAAATCATATTTAAAGTATGACTACCTATTTCCGAAAATGGATCATCTACTTCAGAAAGTTTCAGGTGCAAATAGAATTTCTATGCTAGATGGATTTTCTGGTTACAACCAGATTATGGTGAATCAAGCTGACCAAGACAAAAATGCTTTTATTACTCCTTGGGGTACATTCATTTATGCCAGGATGCCATTTGGACTAACAAACACTAGAGCCACTTTCTAGAGAGCCATGGATCTAGCATTTTCTGGTAAGACATCTAAATTCACTGTCATTTATCTAGATGATTTAACTGTTTTCTCTTATTCTGATGAAAATCATTTAAAACACTTGAGCAAGGTTTTTGACAGGTGCAGAAAATATGGAATATCCATAAATCCAAAGAAGTCTTTATTTTTCATAAAGGAAGGGAAATTTCTGGGGCATATTATCTCCAATGAAGGAGTTTTCATTCATCCAAAGAGAGTTTCATCTATTCAAACTCTGTCTTTGTCTAGAAACAAGAAGGAGATACAAGCCTTCCTTGGGAAAATTAATTTTCTCAGAAGGTTTATCCCTAATTATGTTGAGATAGTGATAGATATAACTAATATGTTAAGAAGAGAAATGAAGTGAATGGACAGTTTCTACCATATATTCTTTTGATCATATCAAAAAGGCTATATATGAAGCCCCTAGATTAGCCAGCCCTGATTACTCTTCCCCTTTTAGCATATTTTCTTTTGCATCAGAGACAAGCTTAACAACTGTACTTTTATAGAAGAATATAAATGGTGATGACCAGCCCATAGCCTTATTTAGTAAATTCATGAGGGATGTTGAGCTTAAATATGACATTATTGAAAAGCAAGCTTATGCTTTAATCCAAGCCCTTAAAGCCTTTAGAACCTATGTTTTTCATTCACACATTATAGCCTATGTCCCTAATCATTCTATCAAAACCATTTTGACCCAACCTGATACTGATGGAAGAAGAGGGAAATGGATTACTATAATTATTGAATTTGACCTTGAGATCAAGACCATAAAGCTAGTGAAATGTCAGGGTTTGGCCAAATTGCTAGCTGAATCCAATTGCAAAGTATTTGTAATAAATATCGTTTCTGAACTTTCATCAGAGAAGAATCTACAAGAACCTTCTTTCAATTTAGAAGGGGTGAATCCATAAGAACATTCTCAAAATATAGGGGAGAATACATAAGAACCTTCTCCAAATTTAGAAGAGAACACATAAGAAACTTCTTCTTCAGATCAGATGATTCTCATTTATATAGATCAGAAATATCCACTCTTTGATTGGTATTCTGGTATTGTGAAGTTTCTTAGAGATTTTCAATGTCCAGCTGAACTTGACTTAAAGAAATGTAAAAAACTGAAGCTCAAAGCAATTAAATATTGTATTATTAATGCTAATCTATACTGGAAATATCCTCTCAATATCCTTCTACTCTATTTGACTGAAAATGAAACAGAGGGAATTATACATCAATTCTATGTGGGGTTCTATGGTGGAAACTATGCCTGGAGAGCAACAACTTACAAAATTTTAAAAGAAGGTTTTTACTGGCCCACACTATTTAAGGAAGTTGGAGCAAGAGTTAGAAGTTGCACCAAATGTCAGATATTTGCAGGGAAATAGAAGCTATTAGCACTCCCTCTTGTTCCAATATTGGTTCATGCACCTTTTCTACAATGGGGGTTGGAATTCACAGGGGAGATTCATCCACTTTTAATTAATCAACATAGATGGATTCTAACTACTATAAACTATTTTACCAAATGGGTAGAGGCCACACCTTTTAAAAATGAAATTGATACTATTGTAATTAAATTCCTTGAGGAAAATATTTTATCAAAATTTGGATATCCTCTGCAGATTGTTAAAGACAATGCAACAACTTTTAGTAGTGTTAAAATGATTGAGTTATGTCAAAAGTATTTTATTCTGCTACATCATTCTACACCATACTATCCACACAGTAATGGACTAGGAGAGTCCTCCAACTAGAGCTTAGTTAAGTTAATTAACAAGACTCTTTAAGACCATAAAAAGAGTTGGGACAGTCACCTGATCCGTGCAATTTGGGCAAACAA
>APFE031368728.1:0-17103 GCA_000404065.3 Pinus taeda
TACCCTAGTGAAATTAAGGAAAAAAATTTCTTTAGGTGGTGGATTGGATCATGTTGGATTGATGAAGGAATATTCCTTCCAATGGAATATGGGTTTGAAATTTTCTAATTTATACCGTATTTTTCATCTATTTTCTGTTAAACATAATGCTTCAATTTTTTTGAAGAAATTTAAAAGGACAATTGAAAAATAAATAACACAAAATTTTCAAAACTAAAAAAAATTAAACAAATACCACTATCTTAGTTTACTATTCATGTAATAGTTGAAAAAAAACTTATAGGAATACATGTGTCTACAAAATCCAATTGCAATATTACTTCATAAACTTCAAAAAACAATAAACAAATAAATTTCTAATATGAAAAACATAGTTCTCTAGTTGTAAAGCATGCTTATACATATATATATAATGAACAAAATCTTCTCGAGTATCAACGTGATCTTCTCCTCCTCAATTGGGTGCACTAGAATGAGAATTGATTAATCAATATTATAATCCTTTAGAAACCATGTAATTAATGGAACAATTATGGATATAAAGTTTATTGAAGCTATGTTTAGTACATAAAGAAACATAAAACCATGAATTTCTATGGAGGATGTCGTGGGTGAATTTTTCCTACAAAACTGGAAGGAGGAGAAATTGAAATTCTATGGGATATTGAAAAATAGTTCCATGATCAAAACACATGTGTGAAACCATTTCCATAAAACCCTAATTTTATGAGGTGCAAGGAAATTAGTTTAAATAACAACCTTATTTGAGAAATTAAGGCAAATCACTAACAAAAATTATGGACTCTAAACATCAAGGTTAATTGAGTGTTTGGTCATTTTTATGAATTTAATTTTTATTTTATTAGGACCTAATGGTGTAAAAAATATAAAATTTAACTTAATATTTTGGATAATCATCCTTAGTCACTATTTCGATATAGAAAATCAATCCCCAAAGTTTTGAGCCCTCAAATTTCAATTTTCTGAAAAAAAAATCTCCCCTAAAATTTTATATGCATTAACTAAGACTATAAATGAATTCCAAGGAGTAATATACAAGAGAAAGGTGTTGTAGAAAAGTTTAGATTTCAATAAAAAAATGAAAAATATTGGAGGTTGATTCAATGAACTTAAAGACAACCCCACCCGCATGGCTGCCACAAATTAAAAATTAAATGATATTTTTGTCCAACCATTAGATACAAAAATTGTAATAACGCAAGTGTAATTTTGAAATCCCAAGGCCAAATTTTGGGGATTTTCCAAACAAAAAATTATTATATTTCCCAAAAATTAAACAAAAAAATTCAAGAGAGAAATGAGAGAATACTTGAGGTATTGGAATGTAAAGAAAATACACAAGCCTAGTATGAAAAGTTACAAAGGGAAAGAATATTATTAAATACTTAAATGTGCATCGTTCTCAGCAAATTAATCTCAATACCATGATATAAGGGCCACTAAAATAAAGAGCTCATTTTAAACCAAATGAGAAGAGAGAAATGGCTACCATAAATCATTGTCCTTGAAAATTGGGGTAAATGGAAACTAGTAGCTCCTAATTTCAGGAGTTGTTTTATTTTTCCAGGTCTCCCTTAAAAGAAGGCAATGCGGTGCTCTATGCCTAATTTTATTATAAAATGATCTTTGGGATACTATTAATAATTCACTATGATACAAAAAACTATTCCAATCAAAATTTGAAACGGTTAAATTTCATCCAAGGGGAAGTAAAGAGCCCATCTAAAACCAAATGAGAAGGGAGAAATTGCTACCATAAATCCTTGTCCTTGAAAATTGGGGTAAATGGAAATTAGTAGCTCCTAATTTTAGGAGATATTTTATTTTTTACATGTCTCCCTTAAAATAAGGCAATGGCAACCTCCATACTTCATCTTCTTATAAAATGTTTTTGGGGCTACTATTAATAATTCACTATGATATAAAAAAGTATTCCAGTCAAAATTTGAAACCCTTTAATTTCATCCAAGGGCTAAATTTCACTGCTAAAAGTTTCCACTAAGATTATTTTTTGTTGAAATATGCATGCAAACAAATATTATTATAAATAATCATAATATAACTTGTAATAAATTTATAATTTAGTTAATTTATATGTTTCTTTTAATCTAGGAAATGTGATAGGTATAATGGAGTACTCTTTTGATGATTAGCATGGATTGGATTTTATTTATATGACATCCCTAGTTTTTTAATTTAATGTTAATAATTTTTTTCAACTTAAATTGAAAATAAATTCCAAACTAGATATGCCTATAAATATGCTGATTGGAAGAATAGATATCCCATAGTTATAATTTAATTATTAAGTTGATGTCATATATTTAAACCCGATGGAATTTGTTGGAACATTCATAGTAATATTGACATATTTAACAACTAAAACTTTCCACTAATATTTTTTGTTGTTGTTGAAATATGCATACAAAAAAATATTTTTATAAATAATGACAATATAATTTGTAATAAAGTTATAATTTAGTTAATGTATATGTTTTTTTAAATGTATGAAAAGTGATAGGAGTAAAGGAGTAACCATTCTCATGGTTATCATGGATTTAAATTTATTTGTACTTCCGCCTTTTAATTTATGTGACTTCCCTACTTTGTGTTTGTTTAATGTTAATATTTTATTTTTAACTTAAATATAAAATAAATTCCAAAATATATATGCCTATAATTATGCTATTTGTAAGAATAGATCTTCCATAGTTATAATTTAATTATTAGGTTGATCGTAGATATTTAAACCCCACGGAATGTGTTGGAATATTCATGGTAATATTAACATATAAATGATAAGATTTTTGAACCAATGGAATATACATGGTAATATTGATATATCAATGATAATATTTAGATCCAAGTTAGGTTTACTCTATTATCTAAATTATCTCAAATTAATTAGTTTCAAAAGAACTATTTCCAATTAAAGGATTTCCATAATAATAGTGTGTGTGAAACTACAGGGATAAACATATTTTTATATAATATATAACTCGAACAACAACAACAACAACAACAACAACAACAACAACAACAACAACAACAACATAGTTTGGTTAACTTTTATGATTTTTTTAATGTAATAAGTATCGGTTGGTGTTTTGATTCTTGTCGTAGAGTGATAGCTATAGAAATTTTCCAATCCATATAACTATATAGTCACAATGGCTATAATAAAACCAATAAGTCACTTTATAGTAAAAATATTATATATATAGTATATTTTAAATTACTTTTGAAATTATTTTTTTAATTAAATTGAGAAGGAATAGAGATAATAACTAATTTTTAAAATAATATCAACCTTTTTATTTCATGACTAATATTAGAATATTAATTATTGATTATTGAATCTCCTAGCAATCACCTTATTGAATTATTGATAAATCTAAATTAAAATTTCTAGAAATCTATTATAGAGGTTATCACACGTACAAATAACCAAATGAGAAATCATAAATAATGTTTTTCACAAATTTAGTTAATGTTGTATATTAAATTTGTAAATTATTGTATTTTTAATCACTAATATTTTGTAGTATATAATAAATATATATATTGTTAATATAATAATTTTTTTTAATATTTAATTTTTTGTTTTGTTTTTCTTTTTTATTTCATTTTGTCTCATAGATTCTAAGTTAGATGTTGAGGCTTTGTATTGAAATATAAGGCATTGTTGAATTCAATGGCAATGACTTTCACTGATATTATGCAAATATCCAATACATTCCCATTTATTTCTTTATAAGTATAATTTAAAAAATAATTTTAAAAATATAACAAAACCATTATACACATATTAATGTTTCACTAAACTCGTTGAAATCCCCCTTTAGTGAATCTGACATATGGAGGAGACCTTCCAGGTGATTTGGAAGAGAATAATATTACAATACAGAAATTTATTTCTTTGATGGTTATTCACACATTAATAAATATATTTTAGTAAAAATGTTAAAATATATGTAAATATAATAAAATATATACACACTGGTCGCGATTTATC
Source organism: Pinus taeda (assembly GCA_000404065.3). Taxonomy (NCBI): domain Eukaryota; kingdom Viridiplantae; phylum Streptophyta; class Pinopsida; order Pinales; family Pinaceae; genus Pinus; species Pinus taeda. Next base: position 4,037 of record APFE031368728.1, read on the forward strand.
ACATGTTGGTTACGATCCCCTTAAAGGATTTCAACCTAACTTCTATTTTTCTCAATTGTTTCAAAATTAACTACCCTTCATACATGGAGTTCCTTCCAATATTGTACAATATTCTTATAGCTTTCATTCTATGATTAAACAATAACTCGATTCTCATCTCCATATATTTTTTCTTTATACAAGAATACATGTACACTACTAATGTTATTCCTTTACAATAGAGAATCAAATTGAAGGATTTCATCTATGTTACTGAGGTTAGACTCTACCTATCTCAAAACCATCCCTAACGTTCTCTGCCTGATTAATTTAAAGTCACTCCAATCCAAAATAATACATTCCTTTCATGTGTATGTGAATCTACATGGATAAACATATTATTATATATTATATAACTCCAATAATAATAATAATAATATAGTTTAGTTAATTTTTATGAATTTTTTAATCTGGTTAATGCAATATGTATAATGGGGTTAGTGTTTTTATTCTCATCAAAGGGCGATCGCTATAGAAATTTTCAATCCATTTAACTATATGGTCACAATAGCTATAATAAAACCAATAAATCATTTTATAGTCAAAATGATATATATAATAGGGGATATTTTAAATTAGTTATGAAATATATTTTTTCTTTAAATTGAGAAGGAAGAGATGATAACTAAATTTTAAATAAATCTCAACATTTTATTCATGAATAATACTAAAAATAGTAATTATTGATTATTAAATCTCTAGCATCAACATATTGGTTATTGATAATTAAATTAAAATTATAGAAATCCTAATATAAGGTATACACACATTTCAACATAACACAATTAATGAATCATAAATATGTTTTCACAAATTTAGTTATATGTATTTTAAGTTTGTAAATTATGTATCCCCATATGTTTTTTAATCATTAATTTTTATATTAATGTACCTAAATATATATATTTGTAATATGATTTTTTTAGTATTTAATTTTTACTTTTTAATAGAGTGATGGTTATAGAATTTTTCGATAGAGTGATGGTTATAGAGTGGTGGCTATGTTTAAATTAGCATTCAGTTTAATAAAATTCAATTTATTTTTGCAAATGACCATAACATCATGAATGGATATAGGTTTTTTTTGTAAATATCATTATTCAATCCATCATTGAGAATCAAATTATTTTATAAGTATTTTTAATCAATATATATTGATAATTAGTTACAAATCCATGTTTTATGATGGTAGCATTTTAAATATTTGTGTTTTTACTTTAAGTAATGATTTGATTGTTTGTGCTTGTATCTCTATAAATTCGTCAACACAAAAAAAAACTATTGGTATAACTTTATACAAATAACTTCTATGCTTATTTTAAGCATGCATAGTATCCGATGCAAGAATTACACTTCAAATGAATTGAATTCTTGCATAAGTTATCTATCTTAAATTTAATAAAAGTTCACTTATTTTGGTAAATGACCATGACATCCTCAATGACAATGTATTCCTTTTTGTAACCACCACTATTTAATGAATATTCTAACATATTCCATGGGTTCAGAAATCTTAACATTGATATTTCAATATTACCATGAATATTCCAACACATTCCTTTCCATCATAAAACATGGATTTGTCACTAATTCTAAATATATATTGATTAAAAATACTTATAAAATATGCAAAACACAACCACATACACAAAAAAAAATAGAATCACAAACATTTCAAATTATATCATAAAACATAAAATCGTAATTAATTATAAGAATATATGAATTAATAATTTTGATTTTCAAATATGCACATTGAAGAGTGGTGGTTACAAAAAAGAATACATTGTCATTCATGATGTCATGTTCATTTACCAAAATAAATGAACTCTTATTAAATTTAAGATAGATAAGTTATGAAAGAAATCAATTCATTTGAAGTGTAATTCTTGCATTGGATACTATGCATGCCTAAAATAATCATATAAATTATTTGTATAAAGTTATTCTAATATTTTTTTCTATGTTCACAAATTTATAGAGATACACACACAAACAAACAAACGAGTACGTTACATAAAATAAAAACACAAATATTTAAAATTGTACCATCATAAAACATGGATTTGTAACTACTTATAGATATTGATTAAACATATTTATAAAATAATTTGATTCTCAAAGATGTATTGAATAATGATACTTACAAAAAAATCCATAGCCATTCATGATGTTATGGCCATTTGTAAAAATAAATGGAATTTCGTTAAACTAAATCGTAATTTGAACAGATATAGTTTAATACACATTTAATTAATTGGAACTGTAATTCTTGCATATTATATTTTATGTGTGTAAAATCATCATAAAGGTGATTTGTATTATGTCAATAGAGAATTTGGGCAATGACCTTCCTTTCTTGTGTGCTAAAATTATACACAAACAACATCATAAATAAATAAAGGAATACATTGCATAAAATGAAAACACAAACATTTAAAATTCATCATAAAACATAACCTGTAACTAATTATAAAAATCATATCAATTAAATTAAACAGCAATTTAAAGATATATAAGTTAATATACAAATTATGCTCATTATAAAAGTATTTTATGACATTACATATGTGTAAAAATATTATACACAACAAACAACCACACACAAACAAAAGCACAACAAATAAATACATAGCTCAAAGTAAAACCACATACATTTAAAATTCTATCATCATAAAACATCAATTTGTAAATTTTATTTTTATTTTCTTTGTATTTATCATAAAGATGAGGGCCATTTGCAATCTTTTTAATTTTACATTGAATGATTTGGGTTACAAAAGAATCCATGGTCATAGTCACCTTTGATGTTGTGATTATTTGTATTGTTGAAAAATATATATTGATTAAAAGAAATCATGAAAACTTGTGATTTTCAATCATATAAGAATTGGCGATGATTCTTATAGGGAAAACCCACAGACATTGTTACTTGTGTTATTGTCACGGTCATTTATATCTATATAGTTTATTGACTAAAAATATTTGTGAAATTTTGATTTTATACTAAATAAATTTAACAAGTTATAAACTCCACCCATTTTGTACCATAAAAAATTAATTAACTAATATACTAATTATGATCTTACATTTATTAAATTAAATAAAAAATTGATTATAATGTAAGATAAGAATATATTAATTAAGAAATCAAATTAAAGGTTGATAGGGTAACTATGTCAAGAGGACGAGATCGGTGTGATGGCTAGGGTTTCTCAGTCTTTCCGCTTTCCTTATGCAGTCAAGTTCCTTCAGACATTGGATCAATCTTCTGTGTCATTTCTAGGGAATGATCTCACTACACACGGGTCTGATAATGGATCTTTTTAATGGTTTGAATACTGGTTTTGGTCTCCTGTGCAGGGTTGAAGACAGAGAATCTGGGCTATCGACAATATCATTTACCATATCATAGACACAGAGTATTTTCTCACCCCTTACATACGCGATGGCATAGAAGGAAGCAAAGGGCATCACGCTCACAAGTTGGAAATGGATCTGTGAAGGATTAAGGCGACTCTAGAGCATAGATCTTATCCATGTCTTCTCTTAGTCAGAAGAGAAATAATGGTCAGATTTGAAGGCAAAAATCTAGCTATAGAAGTGAATATTCCACCTTGAATGCCTCATTTCATAGATCTATTGTTAAATATCCCAGATCTGGAAATTCTCAATCCCCCGAGCACAATAGGTTGTCGAAATTAAGGAGTAGCGTTAGATATGGAGAGTCTACTTCGTATTTTTCTGAATCAAAATTTTTGTCCATCATAGTGGGTGTGTTTGGTCATTTTGCCATTGCTTATGAATTCAATACTACCGCGACAATCCCTCTCACTCTTTGTAATATCACACTTATCCCTTGATTCAACTGAATATATTCATGATTGTTAAGTGCGGGCTCCAGATTTGGGAACTATGGTAGCCTATGAATCCATGCAAAACACAATAATATATGCAAAAAATATGAATCTCAAGCACTATTATGCAGATTCAACAACTTTTGGCCAAAACTAATGGATCTCTTCCATTAGATATTCACAAATTGGACAATAAATTCTGAGATTCAACTTTACTCCAGGGTATTTTTCATAGTAAAATTTTCATCGTGAGAGGGTTATGAATATATATTGCAAAAGGTTCCATGGTTCTGGGGCTCTGCGACACTTTTTGTCACCCCTTGTTTCCCAGATTTCGATGCAAGTACAATGGTAGTATCTAGAATGTTCGTTTTGGTTAGATTGCATTATGTAACTTATATTTCTAGATCCATAAAGTACTAGAAGCCATTGGGAAAATATCAAGTTGATACATAAAGAAACATACACAAATATTTGAACAAAAAATATACACAATCACAAAAATGTGTGAAGGTAGACATCAACTAATGATTGTCTGATCATATTATCTTAACACATAATAATCATTACTCGACACAGTTCGTATATTTTTAGAACACAACATTTAGATGCTGAATATGATGAAAAATGAGACATCTACAAAATTCATGTCATGATGCCAAGAAAGCGCCTAAAAGGAAGAAAAAAATAGGAAAATAACACAAGGGATCGATATTTCCACAACACTTACCTAACGAAGAAGAGGATGATGAAGAAATGGGTCCTCCTAGCAATGAAGAAGCTTAAAATCCACAAGGAAACATAGAAAAGGGAGCGTTAATCATGAATTTTTAGGAACTTGAGCACACACACTGAGGTAGGAGATGATCCCTGTAGCAATGGAGACAGGGGGCTTAAAATGTCATCATGTATATGAAATTTCTGATTCAGTTAAGGAAGATCCAAGAATGAATGAAGGGACCGAGCTAGCACTTTTAACGACCATTCCTTACAAGGGAGAATAGCGTAAGGTTAAAAGAAGAAATTGAGAAAAGGGTGACATGTTTACCACTATTTTGAAGTTAGATTTTGGTCTCTCTCATCACCAGTTTTGATTGCCATGATTGAATGCATTGCCAACATCTACAACACGTAAGATTTTTCGTGAGGAAAAAAAATATACACATTGAATAGTATAGTGGTGGTGACAAAAAAAAAACTTTGTCACTCATGGTGTCATGGTCAATTATCAAAATACGTGAAATTTTATTAAATTGAACATGGATAGGTTAATGCAAGCATTCAATTCATTTGAAGTGTATCTCTTGTATTGGATACTATGCATTCTTGAAATCATCATAGAAGTTATTTGTATCAAGTTTATTGACAATTTGTTTAGCCACCTTCCATATGGTATATTATAATGAAAGTTTTTTGCATGTTTTGGAATTCATAGACACAGAAACACAAACAAGAGCAAAGACAAACAAGTAAATACATTACATAAAATAAAAACACAAACATTTAAAATCCTATCATCATGAAAAACCCATTTGTAACTAATTATAAATACTTATAAAATAATTTGATTCTCAAATATGCATTCAATAATGATACTTACAAAAAAAATCCATGGTCATTTGCAAAAATAAATGAAATTTTGTTAAACTAAATCTTAATTTTAACATATATAGTTTAATACACATTCAATTAATTGGAAGTGTAGTTCTTGGATATTATATTTTTACTTTGAAAAATCATCACAAGTGTGACTTGTATGAAGTCAATAGACAATCTGGGCAATGACCATGGATAGAACATATTCTAACAATTTGGGAAATGACCATCCATATGGCATATTCTAATGAAATCTTTTCTCGTGTTCTAAAGTTTATACACAAACAAGAGCATAAACAAACAAACACATACATTACATAAAATAAAAACACAAACATTTAGAATTCCATCTTCATAAAGCATCAACATGCAACTAATTATAAAAAATGATTAATTAAAATACAATGTTAATTGAATAGTACTGCTTAGAGAAATTCAAATTCATTCATGATGTTGTGGTCAATTGCAGAAATATTAGATTTTATTAAATTAAATTACAATTTAAATATTAATACTTAAGTCAACTAAGTCAACCAAGCCTAAAAATATTATGAAATAAGTCAACCAAGAGAAATTGGCATGTTACATTCTTTAGAAATTGGCATATTACGTTATTTGAAATTGGCATATTACGTTATTTTTAATGGTGAAGTTAATTCAACCTGCTCAAAATGAGGTGGCACCATCTCTCCAAACGTCTAGAAATGATGGGCATCAAACGGCTAGAAATGATGTGGCATTGTTGCTGCAAATTAGCCGTTGATAGAGTCCCTGAATTACTTTTGCATTCTCTTGTGCTATTCACTTGAATGAAATGTCCTTCCGAGCTGGACCATTTGCATTATCATTTTGATTTTTTCCTTTCTTTTTAACCATTTCAAAAGCTATTTCTAACCGTTTCAAAGGCAGACGATATAAACACATTCTCACACGCCTAGTACCCACTCTCCTCTTGTTGTTCCCTACTCTGCACTGCATTGCCTAGAATTGTTTCTTTATGGATGTTTGTTTGCTTAGCATGCTGGTTTCTTTTGGGGGTGTTTCTGTTATGGTGGGATGCTTTCCGTTCATTTATTTGATGTTTTTCATTGTTTTTTTTGCCCTATGCGCTTCATTGCTTGTCTACCGGATTTTATTTTTGTTGCAGAATCTGAAGCACATTTTTGCTCTCTGTTTTCAGTTTTTGGCTGTGTGATTTTATTTTTGGGGCAGAAGGTGGCGCAGAAGATAGATGTGACTACTTTTAGATTTTAGATTACTCCAGAATACAAGTTTTCGCCTGGCATGGAATTGACAATCAGGTATGCTTACAGAGTAGGGGTTGCTTCATGGTTTAATAATTTTTATTTATAAATTGTTTTGAGATTCAGATTTTGGAAAATTGGAAGAGTTTTAATTATTGGCATTGTAGTAGACAGAAACCACCCATAGTAATAGTAATTATTAGTATTGTAAGGGTTCTAATAACTAATTTTCCATTTGGAACCATAAATCCTAATGGGTTGACATTAATTTCAGTAAATTACAGCTATCATTTGCCGGTATTAAAATCTTAATTTGCTGCTCGTTGATGTAAATTTTGTTCATGGTCTCAAGTCATCTCATAAGCACGACCTTGTTCTTTCTATGTCGCTCTCGATCTTTTAACCCTACCCTGTATTATTTAAGGTGTGTCCTTTTTGGGGTCTTCCTGACTTTTTAATTTTGATTGTTCTGTGAATAGATCAAGAATACCTAGTTCTCACTCAACCGCCTGGAATACACGAAGCCCACTAAACATGGTTCAACTCAAGTGCTGGTAGTGATTAAGAATACGTGATTCGCCTGGAAATAACACGATGCCCAGCAAACCTGGTTCAGATCAAGAATAACTGATTCAACTGATTTGCGTGGAAATAAGACGACGCTCAGTAAACCTGGTTCAGCCCACCTGCAGGTAGGTTTCTTTCCTAATTTTTTGGAGTCCATCTTGAATGATACTAATTTGGATCCAATTCAATCCAGCTAAAATCAACCTTCCAATTCAATACGCAGGGTCTCCCTCTATTTTTTATTTTTTCTTAGCAGATAACATAAAGATTATATTTCCTTATTTGTTGGCTACTCTAAAGAAACGTAGTTCTGCCTCTTCATTTTCTGTTTCTTGAATTAAAATAGCTGAATTAAAGAAACCTCCCTTACAGCTACATTACATTTCGTTTCTGTTTCTTGAATTAAAATAGCTGAATTAAAGAAACCTCCATTACAGCTACATTACATTTCGTCAGAGCTGCTATCAAAGTAAAACCCAGTCCATACATCTCAGCTTTATTATTCCGTTTTCCTTCTGGTGTCCTTGGCTTTCTCAGATGCCTCAGTTTCTTCTTAATTCATTTCAGCGGTTGTAATCTCTTTGTCTCCTTGCCATAGATGCCATATCCGTTCCATTATTTTATGTTGCATCGGATCCGTTCCATTGTTTTATGTTTCGTTGTGTGAAGCAGAGCAATACAAACCTCCATTGGTTCCAATTACAATTATAATTAAAGTTCTATTTCCTGAGAGCTCTACTCTCAAAACAAATCCCAATTCTTGTAATTTCAGTCAATATTCCTGAGTTTTTAGTAAGTTTCTAAATATCAACCGTGGAATTTTATACCGCGCAAATTTCAACAAAATATTCCTAACTATTCAGAAAAAAATAGCGAGTGATTTGCAAAGACGTGCTGGATATAACTAGGCATGGAAGGGATTATGAGTCAATCTGCTTAAAAATAATGAATAATTCGCCCCATCTAATCTTTTTGCATACCGACTTTTTTGTTTTTATGTTTTTTTGAAGTTTCTTCTGGGTTTTGATTCCATACATTATCTTTAACTTGACTATTCCTTGATTTTCCATTGCTTTTCTAACTTGACTATTCCTTGATTTTCCATTGCTTTTCAAATCAGATTTAGAATATTTATAAATTAATAAAATAGTAAATATAGTCTTCTCGCTAGAATCAGTACAGAAATTGGAAAATTAGATTAGTAAATAGAATAATTAGATTCTATTTATTAATTATTTTTTCCCATTTTTCTCTTAACCAGTATGTCAAACCACAAGAAGAATAAGGTATAGGGTATTTTCAATTAATGTTCTGGGTATTTAAAGTTGAATATTTTAAAGGCACTTTTCTTTAAGTAGTTATAGATGTAGTTTCTATCTATCCTCTAATCTTTGCTCTTCAAGGAAACTTAATGTGTTCATTTCAGTTTTCATTATGTTAATATATTTAACTATATAATGAGTTAAAACCACAATAGTTTTTATTGATTCCTTTAGTTGGGCTTAATTTATTATCGTAGTTTTATGGATCCGATTAGTGTTCTACTGAGTTCAGATCATTACATTTATTCATTGACTTAGTTTATCTTTGTGAAGGTTTGTGGTTTTCTTTAAATTGGTTTCTTACTTTCACATTTATCTGTTTGTGAATTCTTTTTCTCAATTAAAAATACAGTGGACTTAACCGGTGGCTCTCAAAATCAGTTTTGGATGGGCCATCCAATAAAAAAAATAATTCCTCTAAAAAATTTGTTTTAGATTATTATATTTCTCTAAATACTTTTCAATTATATTTTTACATTTTACAAATATGTTTTTTATTTATATCTTATAACTTAGGTTACATTTAAATTTTTAGATTATTGGATTTCTCTAAATAATGTTAAATTATATTTTTACATTTTACAAATATACTTTTTACTTAAAAATATGTTTTTTATTTATATCTTATAATTTATGTTACATCTTGATTTTCATTAGTACTTTGGTTAAATTCAATATATTTTAAATTGTATATTCATACATTTAATTTATTTTAAATAAATTTTTATTAATAGCATTTAATTTGTTTTGAGTGATCCCTTTATTAATATTGTGTTTAGTTTAATTTAAATTTTAAAATGATTTTCAAATTTAAATATTTAATTTGTTATTTAAGTTTGGCACTATATTTACTATTGGTATGACGTAGTATGATATATTTTTTAATTAAAATAACACAATTTGCAATTTTCTAGAGTAGGTTAGGCTAGAGTAGGCTAGTCTAGGCTAGGTTAGGCTAGGCTAGAGTAGGTTAGGATAGAGTAGGCTAGTCTAGGCTAGGTTAGGCTAGGCTATGTTAGGCAAGGCTAGGCTAGGTTAGGCTATGTTACGCAAGGTTAGTTTAGGCAAGTTTAGCTTAGGTGAGGCTACTTTAGGTTAGTGAAAGCTAGGCTGAACTAAGTTAGGTTAGGTTAGGTTAGATTGGGCTAGGCTAGGCTAGGTTAGGTTAGTCTAGGCTAGGTTAGGTTAGGCTAGCCTAGTCTAGGTTAGGCGAGGTTAGGTTAGATTAGTTTACGTTAGCTTAGTTGAGGCTAGATTAGGCTAGGTTGGAATGTTAGTTTAGGTTAGGCTAGGTTACACTATGCTAGAGTAGGGTAGGTTAGGCTATAGTTGGCTAGGTTAGAGTAGGTTAGGCTAGCTTGTGCTAGAGTAGGTTAGGCTAGGTTTTTGCTAGGCTAGAGTAGGTTAGGCTAGAGTAGGCTACTGTAGGCTAGAGTAGCTTAGGGTAGAGTAGGGTAGGTTAGGCTATAGTACGGTAGGCTAGAGTAGGTTAGGCTAGAGTAGGCTAGGTTAGGTTAGGCTAGAGTAGGCTAGGGTAGGGTAGGTTATGGTAGGCTAGGCGAGGTTAGGCTAAGGCTAGGCTAGGTTAGGCAAGGCTAGGTTAGGCTATGTTAGACAAGGTTAGGTTAAGCGAGTTTAGGTTAGGAAAGGCTAGGTTAGGTTAGGCAAGGCTATGCTAGTCTAGGTTAGGCGAGGTAAGGTTAGATTAGGTTACAATAGTTTAGGTGATGTTAGGTTAGGCTATAGTAGGCTCATTTAGGCTGGGGTATGCTACAATTGGTAGGTTAGTTTAGGTTAGTCTAGGTTAGATTATGCTAGAGTAGGGTAGGTTAGGCTAGGTTAGGCAAGGTTAGGTTAGGCAAGTTTAGGTTAGGAAAGGCTAGGTTAGGTTAGGCAAGGCTACGCTAGTCTACGTTAGGCAAGGTTAGGTTAGATTAGGTTACATTAGCTTAGGTGAGGCTAGGTTAGGCTAGATTAGGCTCAAGTAGGTTGGGCTATGCTACAATTGGTAGGTTAGTTTAGGCTAGTGTAGGTTAGACTATGCTGTAGTAGGTTAGGTTAGGCTATAGTAGACTAGGCTAGAGCACGTTAGGTTAGACCATGCTAGAGTAGGTTAGGTTAGGCTATAGTAGACTAGGTTAGAGCACGTTAGGCTAGCTTGTGCTAGAGTAGGTTAGGCTACAGTAGGGTAGGTTAGGCTATAGTAGACTAGGCTAGAGTATGTTGGCTAGCTTGTCCTAGAGTAGGTTAGGCTAGGTTAGGCTAGGCTAGAGTAGTTTAGGTTATAGTAGAGTAGGGTAGGTTATGCTAGTTTAGGCTAGGTTAGGCTAGGCTATAGTAGGTTAGGCTAGAGTAGGCTGGTGTATGCTAGAGTAGGTTAGGCTATACTAGGGTAGGTTAGGCTATAGTAGGATAGGCTAGAGTAGGCTAGGTTAGGTTAGGCTAGAGTAGTGTAGGGTAAGGTAGGTTAGGCTATGCTAGGCTAGGCTAGGTTAGGAAATGATAGGTTAGGCTAGTTTAGGTAAGGTTAGGTTAGGAACGTTTAGGATAGGCAAGGATAGGATAGTCTAAGTTAGGTTAGGTTAGTTTAGGTTAGGTTAGGTTAGACTAGGTTAGGCTAGGTTAGGTTAAGCTAGCCTAGTCTAGGTTATGCAAGGTTAGCTTAGGCTAGCCTAGTATAGGTTAGGCGAGGTTAGGTTAGATTAGGTTACATTAGCTTAGGTGAGGCTAGCTTAGGCTAGGTGAGGCTAGAGTAGGCTCAAGTAGGCTAGGCTATGCTAAAGTTGGTAGGTTAGTTTAGGTTAGGCTAAGTTCAACTCTACTAGAGTAGGTTAGGTTAGATTAGGTTAGTCTAGTTTAGGCCATGCTAGAGTAGGTTAGGGTAGGTTAGGCTAGAGGAGGCTAGGCTAGAGGAGAGTAGGGTAGGCGAGAGTAGTCTAGGCTAGGCTAGGCTAGAGTAAGCTAGGCTAACTTAGTCTTGGCAAGTCTAGGTTTATCTAGAGTAGACGAGGCTATGATACGTTAGGCTTGGCTAGGTTAGAGTAGGCTAGAGTAGCCTAGGTTATGATAGGCTAGAGTGGGATAGGCTAGGATAGGGTAGGCTAAATTAGGATAAGCTAGGATGTAGTAGGCTAGGCTAGGGTAGCCTAGGTTAGGGTAGTCTAGAGTAGGCTTCGCTATGCTAGGGTAGAATAGTCTAGGCTAGGGTAGGATAGGATAGTTAGGCTAGTTTAAGCTAGGCTAGAGTAGGTTAGGCTATGCTAGATTAGGCTAGGCTAGGTAAAATTAGGCTAGGGTCTGGGCTAGTCTAGGATTGGGTAGGCTAGGCTAGAGTAGGGTAGGTTAGAGTTGGTGGATAGGCTAGGCTAGGCTAGAGTAGGCTAGGCTAGCCTAGACTAGCCTAACATAAGCTAGGCTATGCTAGGTAGGGATAGGCAAAGCTAGAATAGGGTATGTCATGCTAGGCTAGAGTAGGTCAGGTAAGATTAGGATAGGGTAGGTTAGGTTAGGTTAGGCTAGAGTAGGTTAGCCTATGCTGGATTAGGCTAGGCTAGAGTAGTTTAGGGTAGAGTAGAGTAGGGTAGGTTAGGCTAGAGTAGGCTAGACTAGAATAGGCTACAGTAGGTTAGGCTACACCTGAGTAGGCTAGACTAGGCTAGTTTAAGCTAGAGTAGGTTAGGCTAGGTTAGGCCAAAGTAGTTTAAGATAGGTTAGGCTAGGCAAGGGTAGTTTAAGCTAGAGTAGAGTAGGGTAGGATAGTCTAGTTTAGGCTAGGTTAGTCTAGGCTAGAGTAGGTTAAGCTAGAGAAGGCTAGGGTATGCTAGAGTAGGTTAGGCTAGAGTAGAGTGTGTTTGGCTATAGTAGGTTAGAGGCGGTTATGACGGAGTATGCTAGAGTAATAAGTTGGGCTATAGTAGGCTAGAGTAGGTCAACCTACACTATGCTAGAGTAGGTTAGGCTATAGTAGGTTAGGCTAGGTTAGGTTAGGCTAACATAGGCTAGGTTAGGGTAGGCTAAGCTAGGCTAGGTTAGGTTAGGTTAGGCTAGGTTAGCTTAGTCTAGGCTAGGTTACGCTAAGCTAGGGTAGGCTAGACTAGGTTAGGCGAAGCTAGTGTATATTAGGCTAGGGTAGATTAGGTTAGGCTGGGTTAGGCTACACTAGACTAGGCTAGGTTAGAGTATATTAGGCTAGGCGAAAGTAGACTAGGCTAGCTTAGGCTAGGCTAGGTTAGATTAGACTAGGCTAGGTTAGGCTATGCTAGGATAGGTTAGGTTAGGTTAGGTTAGAGTAGGATAGGTTAGATTAGGTTAGGCTATATAAGGCTAAGTTAGGCTAGGCTAGGCTAGAGTAGGCTTCAGTAGGCTTGACTAGAGTTGATTAAGCTCAATTAGAGTAGGCTAGGCTAGGCTAGTTTAGGCTAAGATAGAGTAGGTTAGGCTAG